>CAUYQU010058916.1:0-82440 GCA_963574635.1 Cheracebus regulus | reverse complement strand
CTGGGGTACATGTGCAGAACATGCAAGATTGTTGTATAGGTACATACATGGCAATGTGGTTTGCTGCCTCCATCCCCCTGTCACCTATATCTGGCATTTCTCCCCATGTTATTCCTCCCCAACTTCCCTATCCCCTGCCGTCCCTCCCCTATTCCCCCCCCAAAAGACCCCAGTGTGTGATGCTCCCCTCCCTGTGTCCATGTGTTCTCATTGTTCAACATCCACCTATGAGTGAGAACATGCGGTGTTTGATTTTCTGTTCTTGTGTCAGTTTGCTGAGAATGATGGTTTCCAGATTCATCCACGTCCCTACAAAGGACACGAACGCATCGTTTTTCATGACTGCATAGTATTCCATGGTGTATATGTGCCACATTGTCCCTGTCCAGTCTATCATCGATGGACATTTGGGTTTGTTCTAGGCCTTTGCTGTTGTGAACAGGGTGACTGAGCGTGATTGTCATCTCTGGGAAATCTTCCCCAACTCATTCAAGCAGACCGGGAAGAATTAGGTACTTCTCCACTATGCTCCCCTAGCGCAGGATCCATTTCTCCATCGTGTGTATCCTGTAGAGTCCTGATTGTTTTCTGACACCAGATTCAAGTTCCTAGAGGGAAAGACTGCTGCTGATTTTTTGAGTCCACAGCATCTTGCTTCATGTCTAGCACAAGGCAGATATTCATTGTTTCGTGAATGAAGGAGGCAGTGGATGTGCTAAAAGAGAAAATGAGTGTTATTGATGACAAAATGTCATTAGAATTTTGTTTCAGGCCAATCCCTAGTAAGGACATTTGAAATCTAAAAGTGTAGTTCTGTGCTCTGCAAGGCACAAAGGAACCCCTTCCCCATCCTGAGCTGGGATGAGGAAGATACTAAGATGTTGTCTGTGGAAGTTTAGACTCTTTGTACTCTGGTCAGTCTCTCTCTCTCTCTCTCTCTCTCTCTCTCTCTCTCTGTGTGTGTGTGTGTGTGTGTATGTGTGCAAGGGAGGGTGATGGGGTAGGTGATTCCCCATGGAATTATCTATTTATAAGCAAAATGAACATTTCCCATTGTCAAGGATAATATGACTTTTGATTTTCAAGTGCTGTTTGAGCTGCTCCTTTGGACAAAGCACAGAGTAGTATGTGCAGAGGGATACAGAGGAATGGGACATAGTTCCATCATGGAGTCCTTTGCAGCTCAGCCAGGGAGGTGATATTTTTACAAAGATAGGTTTGATAAGGTGGGTGATTGCATTTTATCATCCAGACTGGGACATTTTTGAGCATTTTTAAATGTTATTAAGTATTTCACCAGCAATACAGGTGCAAACCAGGGTTGTTCCACACAAACTGGGGACACCTGGTCCCATTAAGGATGTGGTCCGATGTGTAATATGGACCACAAATATCCTAGGTTCAGAAGAGAAAGCAATCACTACAAGACTGGGAGTCCACAGAGAGAATCTCTGAAGAGGGGTGCCTTTACCTAGGCCTTGAAGAAAGAGGAAGATTTTCTTAGTGACAAGAGGTGAGAGAAAATGTTGAAGTGTGGAAAAGTGAGTGACACAAATTCACTGGGGGAACATAAGATGGTTTGTATGAAGAATAGAGAGCAGAGAATTTATAGAAGGTGGAGATGAGACAGGTAGAAGAGGGAGTGTGGAAGTTAGGAGGGTAGCTGAATGCCAAGTGGGAGCTGGAGAAAACTTTGTCAAACTCCAACATTTGGATTTTTTATTCAAGGCAATGAGGGACTGATATGGTTAGGCTTTGTGTCCCCATTCAAATCTCATCTTGAATTATAGTTCCCATAATTCCCGTGTGTCATGGGAGGGACCATGAATGATGGCGGTGGTTTCCCCCATCCTGTTTTCATGATAGTGAGTAAGTCTCATGAGATTTGATGGTTTTGTAAAGGGCAGTTCACATGCACACCCTCTCTTGCCTGCTTCCATGTAAGAGTAAGATGTGCCTTTGCTCCTTCTTCACCTTTCGTCGTGATTGTGAGACCTCCCCAGGCATGTGGAACTGTGAGTCTATTAAATCTCTTTTTCTTTATAAATTACCCAGTTTCAAATATGTCTTTATTAGCAGTGTGAGAACTGACTAATAAAAGGACGAATGGCAGTTTTGACTGGAGTGATTTGCTCAAACCAAAGAAGATATATATATATATATAACATATCTATAATACATATGTAATATATGTGTGTGTGTGTGTATTTATTTATTTGTTTATCTTTTATTTATTTTTTTGAGACAGGGTCTCACTCTCCTGACCAGGATGAGATGCAGTGATGCAACCATGGCTTACTGCAGCCTCTACCTCCTGGCCTTCCGTTATCCTCTCACCTCAGGACTACAGGTGCATGCCATCAAGTTAGGCTATTATTTTCCCTTTAATTTTTGTAGACATGGGATTTTTCTATTTTGCCCAGGTTGGTCTCAAACTCCCAGGCTCAAGGGATCCTCCCACTTGAGCTTCCTAAAGTGCTGGGATTACAGGTGTGAGCAAACACACCCAGCCCATCCATATATATATTTATATATATATATATATATTTTTTTTTTTTTTCTTTTTGTTTTTTTTTTGAGACAGAGTCTGGCTCTGTCGCCAGGCACCAGGCTGGAGTGCAGTGGCACGATCTCAGCTCACTGCAACCTCTGCCTCCCGGGTTCAAGCAATTCTCCTGCCTCAGCCTCCCGAGTAGCTGGGACTACAGGCATGCACCACCACACCCAGCTAATTTTTGTATTTTTTAGTAGAGACAGGGTTTCACCATGTTGGCCAGGATGGTCTCAATCTCTTGACCTTGTGACCCACCCGCCTTGGCCTCCCAAAGTGCTGGGATTGTAGGCGTGAGCAACCACACCCAGCCTATATATTTTTAAAATAAGGCTAACCTTGCAGTATTTTCAGGATGTAGCAGGGAAAAGCTAGAAGTGCAACAGGAGATTGCAGCCATCTAGCCATAAGGCTATAGAATCTTCAGTGGGGTCATGGCAGAAGGAATGGAAAAAGAAAGATGTTTGCAAGATACTTTATGAAAGGGGGAAAAAAGCCTAAATGTAATCTGGAGGCTGTTTGTATATGGGAGGTGAATAACAGGGAAAGGAAGAGCCCAGAGACACCTGTGGTTTGATACTAGGTGACTGGTAGGTGTAGCCCCACCATTAACAGAGAGTAAACATGTACATAAAAATGGTTTAGGAGAAGATAATTAAGCTGAAAGGATTTTTAAGATTTTGTTTTTTGATTTTGATGTTAAAAGTAATACACACTTATTTTAAGAAACTTGGATAGTGCAGGAGTTATGGATGAGAATTTTAGCATCTGATGATTTTGATATGTCTCATTCCTGGGATATTTCTGATGTTTAACTAATTCTGAAGGAATAAATATAAAAAGCAGGTGGAGTGAAGTGAAGCCTGATTTCAATGTAAGTTTTAAGAATGGGTTACCTTCTGTGTTGGGGAAAATATTTAGCTTATAAAATACATTCATTTAAAATGTATTGGCCCCTTACTCTGTTCCAGACATTGTGGAGGAAATAGATTTTAAAAGTGGCACAGAAAACCCAGAGGTGAAAACTTGTGGAACAAGTTTGACATGAATGATGATAAGGAGTTCAGATACCCAAGTGAAAAGCCCAATTGAAACATACAAAACATGAACTCCCATGGTGGGAATAATTAACACAGTGAAGATGCTGACAGGTTTCTTGTATGTTTGAGGTTTAGGACAATTGAAGATCTGCTGGGGTTTATCCTCTATGGAACCTGGATTGTTCCAGTCTTAACCAAACTCTTTAGTTTCTTCTAGACTTCTTCTGTTTCCTTTGTTCTTGATGTGTGTTTGTTCATCAGAACTGTTGCTGCCTTATCAGCAAGAAAATCTATGTTGCATATTGGTAAGTTATGACGATGTTCCAGACGGTGCACAGGACTAATGGGACTTTCTTTATCAAGTCACATTAGCTTGCTCACAATAGTAGTGTAAATACTACTTGTCTGGCTCTTTCCTGTCCTGCAATTTTAGGATCTCCAACAGCCAGTTATTTCTTTTCTCTTTTCTTTTCTTTTTTTTTTTTCCTAAGAAGCAGTCTCACTCTGTTGCCAGGCTGGAGTGCAATGGTGCAATCTTGGCTCACTGCAGCCTCCACCTCCCAGGTCCAAATGATTCTCCTGCCTCAGCCTCCTGAGTAGCTGGGACTACAGGTATGTGCCACCATGCCTGGCTAAGTTTTGTATTTTTAGCAGAGACGGGTTTTCACCGTGTTGGCCAGGATGGTCTCGATATCTTGAGATCATGATCCACCTGCCTCAGCCTCCCAAAGTGTTGGAATTACAGGCGTGAGCCACCGTGCCAGCCAGCCAGTTATTTCTAGGGATCATCAGAGAGTATCTCATGTTGCTCATGAGTCAGCCACCACAAGGCATTTCCATTGTCCTCTTTTGACAACATATCCTGACCTGTTCTGCCAAAGTTGTTGGTGATGTGGACCCCTGCAATGAATGGTGCCTTGTCGCTTTTGATTCTGGTGCTGCTACTTGCTAAGCAGCTCTTGGTTATCAGTATTTGCTCTTGGCCCCTGAAGTTGTGTAGTGCTAAACGTAAAGTGTCCTGTAGTTACTGCTGTGTGCTAAAACACTGACACTGCTGAGGCTATTTTATGTCCAGTGCCCTTGATGTGATGGTGCCATGCTATGCTGACAGATGAAGTGAGGGGACATCATTCTCCTAGCTTTGTGTCACGCCCTCTTGGTTCCAGGGCAGTGCTACCGTCTGCTTCCATGATAATCCTGAAAATAAATTATTCTGTCGAGCAGCTCTCAGCTTTCCAAAATTCTAACAGAATACCAGAGCTCCTTGGGCCAGAGGACAGTCTTAGTGAAAGATACGTGCTGTGCTCAAAATTATCCCTTGGCGTCTAGAACATTGTCATAAGTGGATGGGCATGACGGCTTCCACTTGAGCTCTTACCCAAGCATTCTCCATTTCTCTGGTCTCTCATATCTCATACCTCTGCAGAGCCTACGCAACTGACCAAAAGACATATCCAGGTGTGTCTTTTTTTTCTAGCACAACATGACAGTCAGGATGGAATCCATACTCTTCTGCTAGTTCAGTGATGATGTTCCTCTAGTTGCAGGCAAATTTCTATTGAGGAAACCAGAGTAGCAAGCTCCAAGTGCTAATCCTGCCTTTCCACCAGAGGGCAGATCTGGCATATCTTTTGAAGCGTACACAGGTTCTGTTTTACAATAAAAACCACGTTAGTAAAAAATGTAACCTAAAAATTATGTTCCTGTATCTTTCTCTGCATATCTTTAATATTTATGAGCATCTAGAGTATATTATATATAATATTGATATCTATCCTAAGTGAATGTATATTCTTATAGTGGTTTTATGGACACAGAAAGGTTATTTAGCAATAGAAATTGTTTTGTATACCCTGGTTTTCCTTTGAAGCATAAAATAGGCATCATACAAAAAAGAGATTTTAAGAAGAAATAAATGTAGAATTAATTGGCATGGCATGCCATTTTGCAAGAATTTTTGCTCTTATGTCCTACTTTTGCCTGATATATCTTTGAAACAATAATTTTGATATCCTAATTTTTTCCACTTGAATATTTTTTTTAGCTTGTAAAATAGCTATCTGCAATTTCTAAGTGACAATATTTTGATTTTGAATATTCTTTCTGTCAATTTACTTCTACTGATTGGAGATTAAATTGTTTTGAGTGCCATGATTGATTTGTGGTTTTAAGGAGTTCTCTAAATCATGTGAAAATGGAAGCTTTACAAGGGCAATATGAGGTATATCTTCTTATGGATTATTCTTTGACTATTGAGAAAACCAAGGTACAGAAATTATTCTGAGGCTCAAAGACAGGAAAGTTCTTTATGTGCCTGTTTTTGGGCCATGGCTTTAAAAAAATTGGTACAATGGCTTATCCATTGTACCAATTTTTCAGCTAAAGGTGTATTTCTAAAAATATAGAACTATAGTCTCATAGTTCGTTTCAAAGTTGATACAGTGCTTAAGCCCAAAGGTATTCTGGGGCCTATGCACTCCTTTTGCCTTAGTTCAAAGGAAAAACTTAGCATATCCAGCACCTCACTACTGTTCCAGAAACATCTCAAGAGAGGAAGAAGCCAGAGTAAAAGGCATTGAGTTAATTTTTTTGAAAGAGTGAGCATAGGAGGCTCAGAAGAATGATATTATGTGAGATCAAAGCTAAACTTTTGACCATTCCCCAGTTAGCTTGCTTTTTCACAGCTGTTGTACAATAGGAAGACTCTGCTGGAAATGATACGGTAGCCGATTCTCTACTCTAAACAGAGCGCCCCCCTCCTACGGAAGTGAGGATGGAGATGGGAATGTGATAGGAGAAAACAGGAGGAAACAGAAAACATTTTCTCAATAAGTCCTCTTTTTTTTCTGCCTGTTTCATCTCTGATACAGTTTGGAAACTTTGCTCAAATATATTTTGTCTGGATATTCAAGTTTCTGATAAACTGCACAGTACAGCACATGCTTCTTGCCATTTATTTCATCAGCTTAGCTTAGATCCTTGCTACTTAAAGCATGGTGCATGGACCAGCTGCACTGGTGTCAGCGCCCAGGAACTTGTTAGAAATGCAAAACCTCATGTCTCTCTCCAGACCTCCTGAATTAGAATCTACATTTGAACAAAATCCAGGTGCTTTACATATGAGTTAAAGTTTGAAAAGTGCTGGGTTAGATAATACTTTCTGTTTTGTTTTTTAACTGAGGTTTCCTGGAGCAGACACTGCCTTTCTATTCTGAGTATTTTCTAGGATGCTGGTCTGTTTGGTGCCAGTAATCCAGAACTAGAGCAACTGACCTCATGAACTTAGTGAGTAGACTACACAGAAAGATAAAGCCCTACGTACTCTTCAGTGTTACTTATTTTTTAAAATATAAATAGGTGCAGTTTGTCTTTCATTAAGCAAACTTGACAAAACTCCAACTTACAAGACATAAACTAGGGAAGTAATTATTCATATTGTAAGAAAGTCTCTGCTTTACAGAGAAATTTTCCAAATTATTTTTAAAAATTGCCTTGGGATATATTTGAAATAGAATTTGACTCAAATATTACCTCACAGTCCAGTTTTTAAGATGGCACATAACACATAAATTGAGACATGATTGTGCAGATAGTAGTTTTGTGCACATTTATTATTAATAAATTTCTGAAAGAGCTCTTAACCAGCCTTCTCATTTCTTTTTCCCATTTCATCCTAATTTCTCTAAGTCTACAATCCGGAATCACTTCTTATTATTCATCTACCAACCTATATAACTCTATTGCTTCACATCCTTATGAAGCCAAAGACCTCACTGAAATTGAATTATCAAAGGAGACGCCTAAAGATGAATTCAAGAAAAATGACCCTTTAGCCTGATGAATAGTAATAGTGGTATTAACACTTGATTTGAGCTTGTAAAGTACTCTCTGGCAGTAAAACCCTCCCTAGAAAAAGCAGATGGATTCCAGCAGAACACTGAGCAACAGCACAAATATATTTATTGGGCCCCAAAATATTATCTGTAACTGGTAAACCACATTGAAATAGCTGCTCTGATTACCAACTCTTCTGGATTCGCATGGGTCTTGTTCATATCTCTAACATGGTATTTATATTTCTATAGTGCCATCTGTGTTTTTGACCATTTCTTCTAGAGTATTTGGAGGTCAAGGACTTTGTTTTTCTCATTGTTATGCATCCAGTGTCTAGCATGTAATAGTATTTCACACAAGCTTGTTGGATGAAAGTCTTTGCAATCTACTGCACAATTACTGATACTTTTAGAAAGGAGCGAGAATTTGACCTCTGAGCAAGGCAGCTACAAACACCTGGTGAAACACTGATTTGTTATCTCTTCCCACAGAGGCAGGAATAATGCAGTTCATCTAAAATATCAGATAATAAAAATTAGTATTTGGCTTAGAAATTGTAGCTATATTTGAATGTTAATAACTATGAAACACTAAAGAGGAAGAAGAAAACTATGGCTGCTTCACTGAAAAGCTTTGACTAACCAGTTACATATCAAACTGTTGTTTATCTCAGAGGCTAGCTATGCTTGTGCGTAGAGTCACTTCTCAGGTCAATACAAAGAACTCCGCTCTGCTGGAAACCTTGCTTGTTCACACAGACAGATAAGGTTTTTAAAAATAGGCCTTCTTTTCTATGCTTTACTTAGAAGGAGTCACATCTTTGTCATCTAAGTTCTGAACTAAATGCAAAGAGTCCTCCCATACAGATTAAAAATCCTGCCAAGGTAATGTATTAGGAGGTGGGTGATTTTCTGGAGTAACATTATGCAGTTGGAGCAGTTCCCTCCTGGCGCTAGATTCCTAACTGCTGTAGTCATTTGGGCCCCCTGTGTTCAGATATCTGTCCCCCATGCTATCTGGAGTTAGCCCTTACTTCAGAAATTTGTGAAGATATAGTAGTTCATAATGATTGAACTTATACTTTGGAATGAAAATCACACAAATTTTCTACACACTTAAATACATACACAAATCAAAATCAGGGTTCTGGTAGAAAGTTCCTCAGTAAGAAAATGATGAGTGAATGCAAAGGGAAGAGGCCCTATTCTTGTCTGCTCTGGGCATCTCTTTTTCCATTACATGAAATACGATTATTCTCTGAAGAATTTCTTATATTTTTTCCCCTTTTACTCGTGTATCCAGAGACTTCAGTTGCTTCCATCATGAAACCCAGTGGCAGAAAAACAAAAGATTTTGTTTTTAAGAAGAAGCAAGATATTCATTTCCTTATACTGTTTGCCTAATGAAGCTTATTACCCCCAGAAGGCTCTGAAAACTGTTGTTATTATTATCTCAAGAATGGGATGCCAGCTGTTTGTTCTGATAGGTTTTTGATCCTCAATCCAATTGCTTTCAGGGCTTTGGCCATTTTCCCTTGTATTTTCCATGATCTACCCTTAACTTTCCCTACTATTGACAGTAGAAGTCACTTTCTAATCAGTGTTAGAACTAAAAGTGGATCTTCTGTTAGACATATGGGCACCAGGTGCTTTTCCTGCACCACTACTAAATACATCTCTCCCCTCTTGCAACAGTCTAGTAGTGCTTCTCTTTAAAAAATTCCATACCCTGTATCTCATGGGATTTCGGAAGGGCAGGTAGAGAATAAGATAAAATACCATGAGGTTAAATCTTTGAGGATAATTGAGCTGGCATAGGCAATGGTCCAGGGGCACAGATTTCTCATGAAAGGGAGAGAATAGAAAGTTAAGCCTGTCTCATTAGTGATGCTTGGAATTACATGACAAGCAAGCCTCCTTCTTCTTCCACCTTGAGAAATGGCTTACACTTGGAGATGTGAAACTTGTTTGGAACATTAACTTTACTCAAGTTTAAACATTTTTTTAAATTAAAAATATTTTTTAGAGATGGAATTTTGCTACATTGCCCAGGTTAGTCTCAAACTCCTAGGCTCACGAAGTCCTCCTGACTCAGCCTCCCAAGCAGCTGGGGTTACAGATGTGTGCCCAGTTTTTTTTTTTTTTTTTAAATGTGAATTTACTGTCACATTTAATTGAGCATTTCAGAAGTGAAACTAAATATACTATTGACTGATTTGTTGCAATGTCAATCTCCTTTGTGCTTGGATGACACATGGATAGTGTATGGGAATGTGTGCTTTAGTTTAACACCAGGAAGGGAAGGAGGAGCTTTTGAGACAGGTGCCTCAGTCCTTGGTATTTTGTCTCTGGAGCTTTGCAAGCTGTCTGGTTTCTTGGATACCTGCATAATGTAGTACATCTAGGGACCTTCTTTGTGGCTGTTGGAAGTGTGTCCAAAATGTTATGAAATATAGCTCAAGCAGTTGACAAGTAATAAAAACAGTTGATCTCTTATCTTTTATGTGCTGTTTTAATGCTCTAAGCACTCTCTTGAAGGAGATAGGAAGAAAAACTATTGATTTTTGCTCTGTTTGGGGTGGGGTAGGCTTTAGTTGTATTGACAGATGCATGTCACCAGGGAGTTTGTGGGAGGAAAAAATACATCTCTTCCCTGGGTCAGACAGGCATTTTCTCCAGAGAGTTCCAACTAAGAGTGAGTGTGGAAGGATTTCTCAGGTTTGTGTTTTATAATACAAAGGAATACCACTACTTAGCTGAGAATGCTGGTTGTTATAATTTGTTTTACATTAAAGGATTTAGAGTTTTGGGGATTATCCAGTATCTTATGGTCATCAATCCCAATTATCTAAAGATTAGAACCTCTTGCCATAGGCTGGAGTAATAGGGGAAAACTGTCTAATAATGCTCCTTGACATCTACCAGCCAATCTAAAATTATTGGATTATAATTGTTGGTCTAATGCTCAGATTGTTTCCAGCCCAGAAGCTGTTTGGAGTGCCTGTACTTCTCAGGCACATTTATAAGAGAAAAAAGTCAGGCATTTCGGCGGTCCGGCGGATCTGTCTCTTGCTTCAAGTGTTTGGACGGAACAGATCCCAGGAATTCTTTCTTCCAGCCTCCGACCGCCCTCCGATTTCTCTCCACTTGCAGCCTGCGGGACCACCTTCTCGGCCATCTCCTGCTTCTGGGGACCTGCTAACACCGTTTTTGTGGTTAGCTCCTTTTTGCCGACCAACCATGAGCTCCCAGATTCGTCAGAATTCTTCCACCGACGTGGAGGCAGCCGTCAACCGCCTGGTCCATGTGTACCTGCAGGCCTCCCACGCCTGCCTCTCTCTGGGCTACTATTTCAACCGCGACGATGTGGCTCTGGAAGGCGTGAGCCACTTCTTCCGCGAATTGGCCGAGGAGAAGCGCGAGGGCTGCGAGCGTCTCCTGAAGATGCAAAAGCAGCGTGGCGGCCGCACTCTCTTTCAGGACATCAGGAAGCCAGCTCAAGATGAGTGGGGTAAAACCCTGGACGCCGTGGAAGCCGCCATGGCCCTGGAGAAAAATCTGAACCAGGCCCTTTTGGATCTTCATGCCCTGGGTTGTGCCCGCATGGACCCTGATCTCCGTGGCTTCCTGGAGAGTCACTTCCTAGATGAGGAAGGGAAAGTCATCCACAAGATGGGTGACCACCTGACCAACCTCCGCAGGCTGGCCGGCCCACAGGCTGGGCTGGGCGAGTATCTCTTCGAAAGGCTCACTCTCAAGCACGACTGAGAGCCTGCTGAGACCAGCGACTTCTGAAGGGCCCTTGCAAAATAACAGGGCTTCTGCCTAAGCCTCTCCCTCCAGCCACTAGGCAGCTTTCTAACTACCCTAACAAGCCTTGGACCAAAAGCCATTTGAAGCAAAAAAAACAAAAACAAAAACAAAAAAACTCCACCAAACTGTAGCATATTGAAGGAAATATACCGCCAGATTTGACCCAAGAAAAAGCAGAGAGGGAGACAAAGTTCAACTTCAGCAACTCAGGTATTCTCAATGGATATTAATTTTTATTTTCTGTACTCCCCAGCTGAGGCAGGAATGCATAATTGTTTTCTTTTTACCTTAACAATAAGATTTGAATACTTTTCATGTCTGTCAATATGCATATTCATTAACAATTTAAATGGTTGCTTAGTATTCTATCTAGTATTCTACAGTATTCTATTGCATTTTCTCTTCCTTGTGTTAGGGATACAGTGTTTATGGGCTCTCCACATATTCCTATCAAAATCAGCTTTAAGAAAATTCTCTGATTATAGATAATAGGTTGAGCTTGTTAATTCATTCAACAGACAATTGTGGAGCAAAGTATACTGGTGTTGAGGAGGGAGTATAGGCAGGAGAGAAAGGTATTAAACGAATGGGTAGGAATGAGATAAGACATATTCTCAATGCTTGAGTTATGTGCTACTTTTTCTAGAAAAATGTAATTCTTTTGTCAAATATGGCTCCATGGTCTTGTTTTCTCTTAAAGAAATTTCAGTCTTAGTTATAGGGGCAGGGTAGGCTTGTGGGAATAGAGAGGCTTTTCCAATCACATGTTATTTTTGCAAGTGAGGCAACTATATGATAGTGGAACAGATACATAGCTGCATACTTATTTGTTAAGAAAGGTGCTCTTTTTTTCCAAATGCTATCCATATAGTTTAAAAATTACAAATATAATAAAAACTCATTGCAGAAAACTAAAAAAAAAAAAAAAAAAAGATATAAAAGAAGAGAATGAAGGTCGGCTCTAATTGCAACATCCAGAGAAAAACATTTTTAACGTTTTGGGATAGATTATGCCTTTTTACAAAAATGAGACTATAAATCTTCTTGTTTTTATAAAAAGGCAGAATCTCTGAGACACAGCAATTGCAGTATTAAAAGAGATTATAGTGCTAAATGCTCCCAACAATAAGAAAGACCTCAAATTAAAAAACTGACAAAACTGACATTAAACATGGAGGAACTAGAAAAACAAAAACAAAACAACTCCAAAGCTAGCAGAAGAAAAGAAATAATCAGAATTAGAGCTCAACTGAAAGAAACTGCGACATGAAAAAACCATACAAATATCAACAAAACCAAAAGTTGGTTGTTTGAAAAAATAAGATTTATAGACCACTAGCTAGAGTAATAAAAAAAAAATAGAGAAGATCCAAATAAACGCACTCAGAAATGACAAAGAGGGCATTACCATTGACTCCACAGAAATAGAAAAAAAAACCCTCAGGGACTATTACAAGCACCTCTATGCATACAAACCAGAAAACGTAGAAGAAATGGATAAATTCCTGGAAACATACTACCCCACCAAGATTGAACTAGGAAGAAATAGAAACCTCAAACAGACCAATACCAAGATTCAAAATGGAATCAGTAATAAATAGCCCTCCAACCAGAAAAAGCCCTGGATCAGACTGATTCACAGCCAAATTCTATGAGATAAAGAAGAGCTGGTACCAATCCTATTGAAACTATTACAAAAAAATGAGAAGGAGAGACTCTTCTGTAACTCCTTCTATGAGGTCAGTGTCATCCTGATACCAAAACTTGGCAGAGACACAACAGAAAAAGAAAACTTCAGGCCAATATCTCTGTGAACATATTTGCAAGCATCCTCAACAAAATACTAGCAGACTTAATCCAGCAGCACATCAAAAAGTGAATCCATCACAATCAAGTAGACTTTATCCCTGTGATTTAAGGTTGGTTCAACGTATACAAATCAATGTGTGATTTATCACATAAACAGAAATAACCAAAAGCACATGATTTTCTCAATAGATGCAGAGAAAGCTTTGGATAAAATTTAACATCCCTTCATGATAAAACTTCCAACAAACTACGCATGGAGGAACATACCTCAAAATAATAAGAGCTATCTATGACACACTCATAGCCAACATCTTACTAATTGGGCAAAAGGTGGAAGTATTCCCCTTGAGAACCAGAGCAAGATAAGGATGGTCTTTTCACTCCTATTTAACAACATGGTACTGGAAGTCCTAGCCAGGGGAATCAGGGGAAAAAAAGCATTCAAATAGGTACAGAGGAAGTCATACTATCTTTCTTTACAAATGATATGATTTTATACTTTGAAAACCTCATTAGTCTCTGCCCAAAAGTTCCTAGATCTGAAAAGCAACTTTAGCAAAGTTTCAGGATAAAAAAATCAATGTATTAAAATTAGCAACATTTCTATACACCAATAATGTCCGAGCTGAGTGCCGAATCAAGAATGCAATGCCACTCACAATAGACACACACACACACACACACACACACACACACACACACACACACAATACTGCCTTGGAATACAGCTAACTAGGGAGGTGAAAGATCTCTTCAATGAGAATTACAAAACACTGCTCAAATAAATCAGAGATGACACATACAAATGGAGAAACATTCCATGCTCATGGTTAGGAAGACTCAATATCATTAAAATGGCCATACAGACCAAAGCAATGTACAAATTGAACACTATTTCTACCAAATTACCAATGACATTTTTCACAGAATTGGAAAAAAAAATTCTAAAATTCATGTGGAATCAAAAAAGAGCATGAATAGCTAAAGCAATCCTAAGCAAGAAGAACAAAGCTGGAGGCGTCACTCTACCAGATTTCAAACTATGCAAGGCTACAGTAACCAAAACAGCATGGTGCTGGTGCAAAACAGGCACACCGACCCGAGAACGGAAGCGAGAACCCAGAAATAAGGCCACACACTTAGAACCATCTGATCTTTGACAAAGTAGACAAAAACAATGAGGAAAGGACTCCCTATTCAATAAATAGTGCTAGGATAACTGGCTACCCATATGCAGAAAATTTAAACTGGACCTCCTCCTTTAACCATATACAAAAATAAAGTCAAGATGGATTAAAGACTTAAATGTGAAACCTAAAACTATAAAAACATACAGAAACAGAATGGGAGGAAATATTTGCAAACTATGCATCATCTGACAAAAGTCTAATTTCTGGAATCTATAAGCAACTTAAAATTAATAAAAATAAACAGCTGGATTAAAAATAAGCAAAGGATATGAACAGACACTTTTCAAAAGAAGACATACACATGGTCAACAAGCATATGAAAAAATGCTCAACATCACTAATCATTAGAGAAATAAAAATCAAAACCACAATGAGATACCACTTCATACCAGTGAAAATGACTATTATCAAAAAGTCAAAAAATAACAAATGCTGGTGAGGTTGCAGAGAAAAGGAAATGCTTATACACCCTTGGTGGGAATGTAATTAGTTCAGCAACTGTGGAAAGCAGTTTGGAGTTTTCTCAAATTTAAACAGAACCACCATTAAACTAAGCAATCCTACTGCTTAGTATATACCTAAGAGAATATAAATAATTCTGTCATAAACACACATGCACGTGTATGTTCACTGCAGTGCTATTTACAATAGCAAAGACATGGAACCACGTAAATGGCCATCAATGGTGGACTGGAAAAAGAAAATGTAGTACATATACACCGTGGAATACTACACAGCCATAACAAGAAATGTCCTTTGCAGCAACATAGATGAAGCTAGAGGCTGTTATCTTAAGCAAATTAAGGTGGAAAGAAAACCAAATACGGCATGTTTTCCCTTATAAGTGGGGGGCAGACATTCAGTACACATGGATGCAAAGAAGGGAATGACGGAAACCAGGGCTTTCTTGAGGGTGAAGTGTGGGAGGAGGGGTGAGGATCAAAAAACTACCTATTGGGTATTATGCTTATAACCTAGGTGACAAAATAAACTGTATACCAAACTCCCATGACACACAGTTTACCCATGTAAAACCTGAATGTGAATATGTACCCCCCGAACCTAAAATAAAAGTTGAGAAGAAAGAAAAAGAAAAGAAAAAATATACTATTTTGTTGCCTAATTGTTTTACCTTAATGATACATTCTCAATATTTTTTCTATGTCAATAAAACATACCAATCAATGATTTCAATGATTGTTTATTACTTTATTGTATATCTGTATATAACGAAACCCTAACGGATAAGCATTTATTTTACTCTAAATTTCTTGCTCTTCTTTAAAATGCCTAGATGAGCATCTTTGCATGTACAACTTTGTATCCTTATCCAATATGTCTTTAGGGCAATCCCTTTTCAATGAAATTGCTGAGTTAAACATTTTAACACTGATTCATGTTGCCAAGCTGCTTTACAGAAGGGGCCAATACACATAACCATAAAAAGTGTATCCATGTTCCGTTTCCTCCAAACCAAAACCTGTACTGGTCTTTAGAATTTCTTTCATCAATTGGAGAAATAAAATACAGTTTCTTAACATTTCAATCTGTATTTTTTGATTATTAGTGATTTTAAACATCTTTTCACGATTTCTAAGAGTTCTATCCTTTTAGCTCTTACATTTAAGTCTTTGGTCCATTTTAAGTTAATTTTCTTTTTCTTTTTTTTTGGAGATGGAGTCTTGTTCTGTTGCCCAGGCTGGAGTGGCATGATCCACTGTGGCATGATCTCGGCTCACTGCAACCTCTGGCTCCTAGGTTCAAGGGATTCTCCTATTTCAGCCTCTCGAGTAGTTGGGATTATAGGCATGCGCCACCATGTCCGGCTAATTTTTGTAGTTTTAGTAGAGACGGGGTTTCACCATGTTGGTCAGGCTCGTCTCAAAACTCTGGACCTCGTGATCCACTGCCTCTGCCTCCCAAAGTGCTGGGATTTCAGGCATGAGCCAATGTACCTGGCCAAGTTAATTTTCATGCGTGGTATGAGGGATGGGTCCAGCTTCATCCTTTGAGATGGGCACATCCAATTGTTTCAGCACTATTTGTTGACAAGAGTGCTGCAAAATCAATTGACTGTAAAGGTATGAGTTTATTTCTTGAACACTCAATCCTATTCTGTTGATACATACAATAGTCTCACTTATCTGTGGATTTGCTTTCTGAGGTTTCAGTTACCTGTGGTCAACCACAATCCCAAAATATTAAATGGAAAATTCCACAAATGAATAATTCCTCAATTTTAAATTGCATGCTGTTCTGAGTTACATAATGAACTCTTGTGCCATCCTGCTCTGTTCTGCCTTGCACATGAATCATCCGTTTGTCCAGCAGATTCTTGCTGTCCAAGTTCCCCACCCTAAGTTAGTCACTTAGAAGCCATCTAGGTTATCAGATAGACTGTCATGCAGTACTTGAGTTCAAATCACTTGTAGTAATGGCTTCAAAGCATAACAGTGGTGATGCTAGCAATTTGGATATACCAAAGAGAAGCATTAGGGTGCTTCCTTTAGGTGAAAAGGCACAAGTTCTCTACTTATAAGGAAAGAAAAAAATCCCTGTATGCCGAGGTTGCTAAGATCTCTGGTAAGAACAAATATGTCTATGAAATTGTGAAGACAGAAAAAAAAATCTGGTTTTGCTGTCACACCTCAAACTGCCAAAAGTTACAGCCAAAGTGCATGATGAACATTTAGTTAAAATTTGTGGGTAGAAGACGTGAGCAGAAGTGTGTTGTGATTATGGCAATCTGGTTTGGTATCACCCATGGTTTCAGGTATCTACTGGGGGATCTTGGAACATATTCCCCAGAGATAAGGGGGGACAACTATACATCTATTTTATACCAGTCTGGCACCTTTTTGTTGTTGTTGTTGTTTTTTATTATATTTTAAATTCTGGGGTACATGTGCAGAATGTTCAGGTTTGTTACATAGGTATAAACATGCCATGGTGGTTTGCTGCATCCATCACCTCGTTATCTACATTATGTATTTCTTCTAATGCTATCCCTCCCCTAGACTCCCACTCCCCTGCTGTCCCTCTCCTGATGAGTGTAGCTTTGACATAGTTTTGAAATTGGGAAGTCTGAGTCCTCCAACTTTGTTATTTTTCAAGATTGTTTTGGCTATTCTTTTCATGATTTGGCTATTTTAATTTCTCTTTTGAATTGCCTATTTATGCCTTCAGCAAATTGCATACTCATGTGATTTGTGAAAGGAGAAATTCCTCCTAATATCTCATGGCTTTGGGGAATGACATAAAATGAGCCTGTGATGTGGGATTCAGTACAGTGTTTTAGCTACTATTTGTCTTCTATTGATTTTTGTGTGCGAAAAATCTAGATTAGGTAAGACTGTGATCAGAAAAAAATTAAACTTTAATTACTACCATGAGCAAGACCACCTTAAGACAAAGATAAAATGAATTTAAGAGGAGCAAGCGCTGTTGTTAAAAACAGACTGCCTCAGTCAGCTTGGCAGTGGTTTCCACCTAGGAAGGTGAATGTATGCTGCAATGTGCAATGATTCATTGGTATATGGAAAAAATATTAAAAGTTATTTTTTAAAATGATAAATCCAAATTAATTAAACTCTATAAGTAAAAGACAGTTAATTACAATAAGAAAACCCATGAACTCAGAATGAGTTGTTCAGCATTTGAATCTTAAAGTTATAGTGCACTGATTTTATAACCATATGTTTCCTCTTCTGTAAAATGACTGTAATCACAAGAACTCTCTCTCTCTCTCTCTCTCTCACTCTCTCTCTATCTTTAAAGACAAAGTCTTACTCTGTAGCTTGAGCTGAAGTGCCGTGGTGTGATCATGGCTCACTACAGCCTCAAACTCCTGGGTCAAGTGATCTGTTTGCCTCAGACCCCAGAGTAGCTGGGACCAGAGGCATGCGGGACCACACCTGGCTAATTTTTAAATTTGTTGTAGAGATAGAGTTTCATTGTGTTGCCCAGGCTTGTTTTGAACTCTTCTTCTCAAGAGATCCTCTCACCTTGGCCTCTCACAGCACTGGGGTTATAGGCATGAGACACCACATCTGGTCTTGATCACAAGATTTTTATAAGTAATATATAGGAAACACGTAAAACTATAATGGAGGAATTATCAAGAGCAAAATGAATGTGATGCTCTTAAGTCAAGTTTAGCTCTTTGATGTGGAACAATAAGGTGGCACCATGAGACAAGATGACTTTGGGGAATTTGACATTCCTGAAATTTTCGTCTCTTGAAATATGTTACTTTGACCAACAGGACATCATTCTCACTGTTTATTCTCTCCTTGAGGAGCCTTTGCAGGGGTTTTAGGACATCCTTCATTCATGTTTCAAGGGCTCATCCCCTCCTTTTCCTTCTACAGTAAAATCCACTTCTGAGGAAAACTGATGTGTTATAGGCAAGTAGTGACATGTAACTATTTTCATCTCATTAAAAACATCTATTTCATGCATATGGTTTGTAATATTTATTATATAGCAATGCAGTGACACATGTATTTATGTTAAAAGAAAAATGCCTATATTAGAAGTGTACACTTAAAAATATTGTCCTGATGCTAGTGAAAAATAAGAGAAAATTGGAGGCTACAGGTCAATTTACATCTCAGGCCATCCTCATGCATTTTCTTTATTTCTGTGTATATCTTGATAATGACTTAATTTCCTGACAACTTGAATCCAGTTACTTGGCCGTCCAATTGCTTCTTTTCATTTTAGAGACAGGGTCTTGCTCTGTTACTAAGGCTGAAGTGCAGTGCAATCATCCTAGCTCACTATAGCCTCAACCTCCTGGGCTCAGGTGATCCTCCCACCTTGGCCTCCCAAAGTGCTGGGATTACAGACATGAGTTAAAGCATGTAAAGCAATTGGAACAAAAATTGGCACAAGGAATGTACTTCATAAAATAAACTATTATTGTTATCATGGTTATAGATAGCATTGCGTTATTTTTTAAAGTGAAAGTGAGAGTCTAGCAGCAAATAACCACGTTAAAAGCAAACATTTGAAAGACAAATGCTGGTAAGTTAGGACTTGCCTTTATTGGAGCTGTGTCAGGGCAGTTGCTCTGTGGACTCACAAACCAGGTGCAGAATGGAGAGTGGGGTGAATGGGTCTAACATAAACTCAGCAGACTGGGGTATTTCAGTGAAATTCCCATCACTCGGGCCAGTACCATGGGATCTGAATCAAATCTATTCTGTCCACATCCCTTTTCCATACATTTTGAATTGCACCTGTTTCATTTATTACAGTGTATATGTGGAACACCTCAGGGGATAGAAATCTTGCAAGAAAAATGATGGCTCACAAAGTTGCCCTGGAGGAAAAAACAAAACAAAAATAAAAGTTCTTGCCTTTGAAACACCTGCCAGCATATATTTTCCCATGTGCCAGTTATTATTTTAGAGAATTTCTCTTCAGAAACATGAGCACAAATATTTTTTTGCAGGCTTGAAGTTCAATTTAAATAGCTGAAGTACCTTGCGTAATTATTTGTAAAAGATTTAAAGGAGAAACAAAAACAATATTCATTTTCCTTCTCTTTAGCAACTTTTGTCAGTAAGCAGATTAATTGCAAATGCTATATTTTAGGCTTTATCCCTTTGATTCAAATCCCTTGAGATAATTCTTTGCAACTTAAAAAGCTACTATAACCCTAGGATCACGTTGTTATTATTTATAACTAGCTCTGGTTAGTTGGGGGGTAAGGAAGACACAACTGCAGCTAAAGTAGGTTTTTTTTCCCCTTAGGAAAAAAATATCTAAGCTCTGCTGACAAGAAAATTAGATCATAAAAGAGAAAATGGGACGATATGGTTTATTTTGTAAGCAGTATCTATTTAAGAGATAACTTCTTTAATAGGAGTTTATAGTGCTTCCAGCTATATTCCCTTCTGTCATATTTAGTGAGAAAATTTACAAGACCAAAAATTAAACACCTTTAGGTTTGCCTCAGGCTCCATGTCTATCTGGTATAGATCTCAGCAAAGGTCAATATTATTATCTTGTTTAGAATTTTAAGGCAAGGAACAGAGAGTTATTGTGTATACATCTTTAAACAAGTTTTATAGGCAGGAATGCACTGTATTAAAAGGTGGAGATGAGGTGTGATTTTGTCTTTGAATAGTTGATGTAGTGGCAGGAGTACTGAACGGGAGTCCCAGGAGCTGCGTTCTAACTGTGGCTTTGTCACTAACTAGCTCTGTGTCTGTAAGCAAGCTACTCTACTTCTCTTCATTAATTGAGTCATATCAGAAAGGCTTAAATAGAGAAAATGAGACTGGCCTCATATATAAAATGGGGGTATTAAGTTGTACCATGGGCATTTAAACATTGTGGTTACAACTCACAGTAAGAAATGAATTTTACATTATAAACTAGTGTACATACACACATGTATGAATAGGCACATAAAGTTTCAAGAAAAAAATAGTGTTACTCTTTCTGTGTATGATGCTCTGATAGTTTCTAATACATTTGATTCCATTCTATCTATATATATATATCTTTTTTTTTGAGACAGAGTCTCACTCCATCCCCCAGGCTGGAATGCAGTGGAGTGATCTCAGCTCACTGAAACCTCCACCTCTCGGTTCAAGCAATTCTTGTGCCTCAGGCTCCCGAGTAGCTAGTATTACAGGAGCGTACCACTACACCCAGCTAATTTTTGTATTTTCAGTAGAGATGGGTTTTCACCATGTTGGTCAGGCTAGTCTAAAATTCCTGACCTCAAGTGATCTCCTGCTTTAGCCTCCCAAAATGCTAGGATGACAGGCATGAGCTACCATGCCTGGCCTCTTTTATTTTATTGAGAGAAAAGTGCTGGTTGAGACTCACTGAATTGGATTTCACTCATAGGTTATAATCACAGTTTTAGAAACTCTGGGCTAGATGGTCCCTTGTAGATAAGGTCCCTTGTAGATAGGTCCTTTGTAGATAGAAAAACTCCTTCGCAAGGCCTCAAGATCCCTGCTTCATTCTAGAAAGGTCAAGTGACAGACATGGCCAGGCTATCAGGCAAGTAGCCTTGTGTCAAGTGTGTCCTTGGGGAACCAGC
Source organism: Cheracebus regulus (assembly GCA_963574635.1). Taxonomy (NCBI): domain Eukaryota; kingdom Metazoa; phylum Chordata; class Mammalia; order Primates; family Pitheciidae; genus Cheracebus; species Cheracebus regulus. The sequence continues at coordinate 61,138 of CAUYQU010058916.1, read as the reverse complement.
TAAGTGCTAAGCTTGTTTACATTGGATGTTTTCAAAGAACAGAGGCCAAAACTCATCCTTAATGTTTGATTCTTGTTTTGCCTAAAAACAAGAATCAAGCTATCCATGGGCCAGTCTCATTTCCTCTATTTAAGCCTTTCTGATGACTCCAGTCTTTATTACTCTCTTATTTTCCTGAATTCTTGGAGCGATTTTAATCTACATCACTGTTTCTCAGGATTCTAGAGTTAATGGGTGTGCTGTGATGAAAGCATTAATTGAGATTGAAACATGGCGGTAAAAGAGAGTTCGATTCATTTACTCCTGATGCATATTGTGACTCCTTGCTGAGGGAACCTCGTATGCAATATTGACTATACCTGCCTGACTGTGAAAGCCTTCTACAGCCTCCTCTAGACTGTAAGCCTGCTGGGAGCAGGAGCTTATTGGCTTTCTCCAACAGTGTCCTCAGCACCTGACACATATGCATAGTCACTATGCATGATGTTGAATGTAAACCATTTGCCTGTATTGACATCATTAAAAAGAATGTGTTATCTGAAGGCAGTTGTCTGTGACAATAGACCTAAGAAAAAAAAAAAAAAGAACAAGATAATGGCCCCCATACGTCCAATCTATAATGGTGGAACACCTGATCTTCTAGAGCTGTACATCTCCCTTGCCTTTATTCCTCCACTCAGCATCTTGCTTCCTTAATGAGTGGCTGGAAACTTTAATAATTTAAGAAAAGACTGAGAATGGTCTACTGGATTCTCTCTTCCAAATTGTGTATGCTTCTCTATTGCCAATTAAAGCAATGCCTCATGTTTGAATTTTGGGTTAGGGTTTGAGGAAAAGGTCTGGAGGAGTCCTGTGCAAGGCGCTGCTAACTCATCCTGGTGAAAGGCTGGCCCTGCCTGTGACTATTATAAACGATGGGATTTCAAGACTCATAGACATGGCAAAATATTGGGCTCTAGTTAGTTTAATCCAGTTATTATTTCAGGGTCAATCCAAACAGTAATTTTAAAAAGTCAAAACATTAACTTCTCTGCTTAGGCACAGTCAGGAAGAGTAAAATGCACCTTTGTTGAAATTAAGGACTATAGACCAGGAATGGTGGCTCATACCTGTAATCCTAGCACTTTGAGAGGCCAAGGTAGGTGGATTGTCTGAGCTCGGGAGTTCAAGACCAGCTTGGGCAACACTGAGAAACCCCATCTCTACTAAAACTGCAAAAAATTAGCTGGGGGTGGTGGTGCAATTCTATAGACCCAGCTATTCTGAAGGCTGAGGCACGAGAATTGCCTGAGCCTGGGCGGCTGAGGTTGCAGTGAGCCGAGATTGTGCCACTGCACTCCAGCATGGGGGACAGAGTGAGACCCTGTCTCAAAAAAAACCAAAAAAACAAAAAACAAAAAGCAAGAAAATAAATTAAGGATTACATAATAATTGTAACAATAATAGTAGCATAATACTGAATTTTCATAGCAAGTTACAAACTGTCAAATAGTAATATACATATAAACATATATAAAAATTATATATAGTCATTTTTAATCCACTTATGAAGTGGCATTATTCTTATTTTACAAGTGAGCAAACTGATGTTCATTTAATGTGATTTGTCCATCTAGTAATTACATCTAGGAGTTGGAAAGGGGTGTATATGATGAATTTTCACAAGGTGAACACAGCTATGAAACCAGAACCCAAAGCCAGTCCCTCAGAGGCCCCTTTCATGCCCTACCCCAGGGATTAGGTCTTCCCAGCCTCTGCTGCCAAGGAAAACCCTTGTCCTGACTTCTGACAGCACCATTATATTTGTGTGTTTTTGAACACATGTGATTGAAATAATAAAGTGTGTACTCCTTTGTATATTTTTAGAAAAGAAAATACTAAGAACTTATAAATATTTATTTAGTGGAATATCCATATTATTTCAGATTCTTTTAATTGGTTCCCTTAGATGAGCTGTTTTGTTCTCCCCTGATGAGTCAAGAAGGCTGGCTTTGAGATGAAGATGAATACACTTCTGTCAAAGGGAAGTTATGCTTGATTTGGAGCTCTGTTTGAACAGCTCAATTAATCAGATCATGGTGGTAAAATACTGCCACTTTCAGGACTCATTGCAGGTGGTATTAAATTATAGAGTCTAGTCTTGATGTTTATGAATAACTCATAATAAATAAATAGACTTAGCATTTTTACAGAGTTACTAATAGACTTTGACTTATTCCTGTGGGCTGTTTGAATGTGTTCAATCAGCTGTCAGGAATGGGTGCCCAGGAAGCGTTGCCAGTGAACGAAGTCTAGAAGGGGCATTTCTACTAAGGGGGGGTTGGTGCTTTGCTCTTAATAGATAAAACCCCCAGATCTTTAGATGAATCACATGGAGCTTATTGACTTGGAGACTCTCCTTATTCTCTGGACACTTGGTTTTAGCAACCAAACAATTTTGTTTTCTAATATATCTAGAGAGCTATCATTATGGTTTAAGAGGGAGTCACAATAGGATGAATCTCAGGGCCTCAGTTTCCATGTCTGTAAAATGGGGATGACAAGACCTACCTCACAGTATTGTGAGGATTAAATGAGAGAATACAAGCATTTAGAATAACACCTGTCACATCATAAGTACTCAATCAGTATTATCTACTAGAGATAGACTACTGTACAGGTAGTAGTGCAATGAACTAAATGTTTATGTCCCCACAAAATTTATACGTTGAAATTGCAACTTCCAATGTGATGGTTTTAGGAGGTGGGACCATTGGGAGGTACTGAGGCAATGAAGGTGGATCCCCTCATGAATGGATCAGTGTTCTTACACGGAGAACCCCAGGAAGCTCTCTTGCCCTCTTTTCATCATATGAGGATACAGGATGGCAGTTTGCAATCTGGAAGCATGGTCTCACCAGAACTCGACCATGCTGGTACCCTGATCTTGAACTTCTAGCCTCCAGAACTGTGAAAAGTAAACTACTGTTGTTTGTAAGCCACTCAGTCTATGGTGCAGATGCTTCTAGTCTAGCAGTAGGGTTATGCAAAGTCAAAAAGTTTTAAGTGCAACCATCATAAGTCGGGGACCATCTATACTTTGTTACAGCAGCTGGAACTAAGAGAGATGGAGTAATTCACTACATGGCTGCCCACACGGTGTGTTCTGAGGGGTTCCAAAAGAGTTCCATCTATAAAAAGAATTTCTGTAAACGATCATCATTCATAAGAGATTTACTATTGGTTTTGTTAAATGGCAGGGCAGGCTGGGCACGATGGCTCATGCCTTAAATCCCAGCACTTTGGGAGGCCAAGGCAGACAGATCACGAGGTCAAGAGTTCGAGACCAGTCTGACCAACATGGTGAAACCCCTTCTCTACAAAAAATTAAAAAATTAGCCAGGCATGGTGGTGCATGCCTGTAATCCCAGCTACCTGGGAGGCTGAGGCAGAAGAATCGCTTGAACCCAGGAGGGGGAGGTTGCAGTGAGCTGAGATTGTGCCACTGCACTCCAGCCTGGGTGACAGAGCAAGACTCTGTCTCCAAAAAGGCAGGGCAATACCTCAGAGCACAGAGACGTCAGCCAACCTTCTGTGACTCACTCACTCAATCTCTTCTCATATTTCTGTTTTTTCCCAGGTTTCCTCATTATTCTGTTATCTTATAGAGGCTGCTAATGCTGATTGTCTATTTTTAGCCCAAACATACTTTCTTGAGCTCTATAAACCTGTTACCAGTTGTCTGTGAGGTAACTTCATTTGAATATTTTACAGATATCTTAATCTGAAGATGTTCAAAACTGACCTCGCTATCTTCTCCCCTTCATCTGGATTAATTAATAAAATTATTCAATCATTTGTGCACTCATCATAAATATATGAAACTCCAGTGCCAAGATAAAGACTGGGAACACAGTGATGAATACTGTGGACTTGGCCCTTTTCACATGGGGCTTGCAGTCCAGGGAGGGACAGGGAATGAACCATTATAGTGTCAGTGCTACGATGGGACAGTGCATGGGGCTCATAAGACAATTAATCCAGATGTGAGCAATCAGGAGGACTTTCTGGAGAGTCATGTGTAAGAAAAGATCTTGGCTGGGCACGGTGGGTCACGCCTGTAATCCCAGCACTTTCGGAGGCCGAGGCGGGCAGATCACCAGATCAGGAGTTTGAGATCACCCTGGCCAACACAGTGAAACCCTGTCTCTACTAAAAATACAAAAAATTAGCTGGATGTGGTGGCACAGACCTGTAATCCCAGCTACTTGGGAGGCTGAGGCAGGAGAATCACTTGAACATGGGAGGTGGAGGTTGCAGTTGGCCAAGACTGCTCCACTGCACGCCAGCCTGGATGACAGAGCGAGACTCTGTCTAAAAGAAAAAAAAAAAAGATCTCATGTAAGTTAGCCAGGAAAAAGGAAGCAGGGTAGGTAGATACCAGTTAAAACTTAGAATTGCATTGGAATTTGTCTCTTACTCTCACTCTCCACAACATTCACAAAGGTCTCTGGACTCATCTATATATATGAGTGAGTAAATTTTTTTTTTTTTTGAGATGGAGTCTTGCTCTGTCACCAGGCTGGAGCGCAGTGGTGCCATCTCTGCTCACTGCAACCTCTGCTACCCTAAGCGATTCTCCTGCCTATGGAGTAGCTGAGACTATAGGCGTGTGCCACCATGCCCTAATTTTTGTATTTTTAGTAGAGACGGGGTTTCACCATGTTGGCCAGGATGGTCTCGATCTCTTGACCTCGTGATCCATCTGCCTCGGCCTCCCAAAGTGCTGGGATTACAGTTGTGAGCAACTGCATCCAGCCATTTTTTTTTTTGAGAGAGGGTCTTAGTGGTCATCCAGGCTGGAGTGCAATGGCACAATCATGGCTCACTGCCGCCTTGACATTCTGGGCTCAAGCAATCCTCCTATCTCAGCCCCCCAAGTAGCTGGGACCACAGGCATGTGCCACCACATCCAGCACATTTTTTGATTTTTTTGCACAGACAAGGGTCTCTCCATGCTGCCCAGTCTAGTCTCAAACTCATAGGCTCAAGCTAGCCTCCTGCCTTGGCCTCCCAAAGTGCTGGGATCACAGGCTTAAGCCACCTGGCCAGTGAGTATTAATAATAACAATAATGTTTCTTGAGTACATAATACATGCTAGACAGTTGTAGAGTGCTTGATGCACATTATCTCATTTAATTTTCACCACAGCCTGGTAAGTCCTATCATTGTTTTCACTTTAGAGAAGAGAAAACCAAAGCACAAAAAGGCGAGCAACTTTGCCCAACTTTATGCAAAAAGTAGACAGCGAACTAGGAGTCACACCTGGAATGTGTCCGGGTATTACCATTCTCAGCCACTCTGTTGCCTGGAAGCCCTCCAGTTCCTTCTCTCTTGCCTGGCCTCCCAATGATGCTATTTGCCCCCATTCTTGCCACTTCCAAACAATCTCCCACACCGGCCCCAGAGTAGTCTTCCTAAAATATGACTCGAATCACGTCATCCGTCCCTGCCAATGTTCACCAGTGCTTTCTCCAGCCAGCAGAGCCGTGTTATTTCACCATCTTATCTCCCCGTCTCTGACCCACTGTGGGCAGCTGGCCCCTGGCTCCCACTCCGGCAGCATTGCTCACCATTCCCTGGTTGCTTCCCAAGGTTTCTCTCCATTTACCATGGATCACTTGCATTCCTGGATCTGCACGGTGTTGGCTCCTCCTTTATTTGCAAATTCCATTCTTCTTTTTGTTGGACTGGTGCTTACATGAGCTTCCATGTTTGGCTCCTCCCCTACCCCACAGCCCTTCCGTATTAGCCAGGGCTCTCCAGAGGGACTGACCAGGGAAATATATGTGAATATAACGAGGAGTTTATCATAGAGAACTGGCTCATGAGGTTATAAGGCAAAGTTCCACAATGGGCCATCTGCAAGCTGAGGAAAGAGAAGACAGTAGTGGCTCAGTCCAAGTGTGAAAACCTCAAAACTAGGGAAACTGACAGTGCAGCCTTCAGCCGGAGGCCAATGGCCCAAGAACTCCAGGGAAGCCACTGGTGCGGGCCCCAAGTCTAAAGGCCAAAGAACCTGGAGTCTGCAGTCCAAGGCAGGAGGAGAGAAAGCAAAGCATCCAGCAGTGGAAGAAAAAGCGGGAGAGGACTCTGCAGGCTGCTTGTAGCCCTTCTTCTGCCTGCTTTGTCCCAGTCACATTGGCAGCCAGTTAAATGGTGCCCACCCACACTGAGGGTCAGGTTCCTCTCCCAGTTCACCCACTCTAATGTCAATCTCCTCTGGTGACATCCTCACAAACTCAGGAACAATGCTTCCCCTGCCGTCTAGGCATCCCTCTGTCCAGTCAAGTTGACACCTAACATTAACCATCGCATCCTTTGAGTCTAGTGAGAGGCTTCACTCCATGCCCCCAGCACCCTCTCCCCTAACCCCAGCGAGACTCTCCGTAACGAGTCACTTATAAACCTCTAATACAGGGGTCTCCAAGATGGGGGCTGGCAGACCAGTATCAGTCTGTGGCCTGTTAGGGAACAGGCTGCACAGCAGGAGGTGAGTGGTGGGCAAGTGAGCGAGAGCTCCATCTCCTGTCAGATCAGCAGTGACTTCAGATTCTCCTAGGAGCGTGAACCCTATTGTGAACTGTGCATGTGAGGGATCTAGACTGCATGTTCCTTATGAGAGTCTAATGCCTGATGACCTGTTACTATCTCCTATCACTGCCAGATAAGACCACCTAGATGCAGGAAAACAAACTCAGGGCTCCCACTGATTCTACATTATGGTGAGTTGTATAAATATTTCATTATCTATTACAATATAATAGTAGTAGAAATAAAGTGCATAATAAATGTAATGTGCTCAAATCATCCCGAAATCAGCCTGCTCCGTTGGTAAGTGGAAAAATTGTCTTCCGTGAAATTGATCCCTGGGGCCAAAAAGTTTGGGGACTGCGGCTCTAATAAACTTTCTGTTTCTTGCCTTTCTGTTCCACTAGACTGTGAGCTCCGTGCAGACAAGGGCTGTTCTTGTTTATTTTGACATCCCTAGCCCATTGCCTGGAGCAGAGTACTGCTCAACAAATGATTGATGAGTGAATAAATAAAAGGCTGTAATACAGAGAGCAGGGCTCTGGGGCGACAGGACTGAGAAATGGAATAGAGAGGGCTTAGGAGGAGCAGCTCAGGGGCACTTTGCTAGCATTTGGAGGAACTTATCAGAGGGCAAGCCTAGTTACTTATCAGCAAATGAATTGACCAAGGGATATAGAAAGAGGCTCCCAGGAGCTGTGCTGCTGGCATCTCACAGCTCGTGTCAGACGTGATTTTTATTATTCTTTTATTAAATATCTCCTGTGGCATCATCCAAAGTGGCTCACTTAACAATATGAGAATTTATTCTCACCATCTTTTCTTCCTTCCTTTATTCTTTTTTCTTTCCTTCTTTCCCTCTCTTCTTTCTTTTATTATAACGACCTTCTCAAAATTATAAAATTAGTATGAAGCATTAGTATATATGCAAAATTAGCATATGTGCGTTGACAGTAGAAACTTACAGACAAGCAATATTTTGAAACTTATTATTGTATTCATTTATCAGGATTTCCATGACAAAGTGCTGCAAACTGGGTGTCTTAAAACCACAGATATTTCTTTTCTCACGGCCCCAGAGGCCAGGAATCCCACACTGAGGCCTCGACAGCGTAGCTCTGTGAAACACATAGGGGAGAATCGTTACTTGCCTCTTTCTAGCTTCTCCTGGGGCCGTCTAGGCTTGCAGTTCCTTGGTTGGCAGCTGCATCACCCTAATCCCTGCCTCTCAGCATGTGTCCCTCTCCTCGTGTATCTGTTATCACATGGTCCCCTCCCCTGCATGGCTTTCCCCTCTTCTTATAAGGACAGCATTCATATTGGCTTGAGGGTCCATTCCAGTGTGATGTCATCTTAACTAATCACATGTGCATTGACCCTGTTTTCAATAAGGTGACATTTCGGGGTACTAGGGATTAGAACTTCAACATATCTCTTTGGGAGACACAGTTCAAGCCATATCAAATATGTTCCTGCCATTCAGAGATAACCATTGGTAACACCTGACTGAATGATTTTCTAGACCTTTTAAGAAATGCATATGTATATATATGTGTATTTTTTTAACCAACATGAACCATATATACTGTTGTGTAAGGCTTCTGTGTTTTTTCTTTTTTAGTTAGCGATCTAAGGTGATTTGCTTTTGTTATCTGATTTGTTACACTTTGTAAGTCTTGTTTTCTGCCTTATTTGCTGTGAATTTTAGCCATTATATCTGAAATGTGACCGTGCAGTGCTTTTTTGAATTGCAAAGCATATTTTCTGATTATTAAGGAACTTGCTGGGCTCCCTGTTGGGATAAGAAAAGAAAAAAAAAGATTTAAAGTCCTCATTTCATTGTGCATAATCCATGTGAGCATGTCTTATGGACCTTTCCTCTCTAATTGACATTCAGAAATCGAGGACCAAGCTGAGCACCTACTATCTATCCCAGCGGAAGAGAGCTGAGGTCAAGTGTGACTCTCCTTTGAATCTCTCCGATTAGATTCACTGAGCTGTGTGCCTAATGAAAGTTCCTATCTAAAGGCTCATTTGTTCAGAGGAACTTTTTCTTAACCTTTCTTTTCTCTACTAATGCAAATGTCTGAAAGGGGCTGCAAAAGAAGAAAGCTTTGCTCTTTAAGCATAATCTAGATACTTGCACAAGTGAACTGAAATAAAATAAGACATAACAGAAAAGAGGATATTAGCTCATTTTTATTTTCCATTTTTCTTTCTCTCTCTTTTCTCCTGTTTGTAAGGAAGAAGCTAAAACTGACCCTCGTACTTTTCAGAAATAGAAACATCTTTTGTGCCTTAAAAAAGAGGAATACATAATGTTTATGGTGGCAGGGATAACTGAATGGGAGCTGTCCAGCTGAGCTAATGGAAAATTGATCCTCCAGTGATCAGGTGTGTAAACCCTCAGAGACAAGGGTTTGGCTAGGAACGTTTTGCAGTGAGAAAGTGGTAATCACCAATGTGGAAGGATTTGTGAAATACTGGGAATAAACACTCTGCCAACAAAAATATATTTTTTTCTACTGTCCCACTAAGATGCCTGAAATTATGATAATACATGCCCTTCTTGGGGAGATGCCATTGAAGGACAAGTTTAAAACACAAGGGTTATCTGTGTTTGATCCACATACAATCATTGTCTTCAGTCATATGATGCCTGCGTGAGCTTGGGATGATCAGAGTCAACTAATGCAGAATGGGACACAGGGGTTAGAATACAGGGGTAAATTTTGTTGGGAGATAGAGACCAGGAGCATGCGGGCATTTAATTGTGAAGTGCTACATGTAAGTAGGCATCTTAAGGGAAGCAGGAGTTTAGGGGCTTAGAATGAAGGTAAGAAGAAAAGATATGGCTATGAGAAAGCAAATGTAATGCTACTGAACACAAAATACAGCACTAACTGCCTGGGTCCACATCTGAGCTCTACTACTTACTAAATATGAGACTTTAGTCAAGTTCTAGTCTCAGTTTCTTTGTCTTTAAAGTGGGGGTAATAGTAGAACCAACCTTAAAAGCCTGATGTGAGGATTAAATCCAATAACAAATGTAACATGCTTAACACAGATCCTAGAACATAGTAAATGCCCAAGAAATATTAGCTAATACTGTTACTAATGTTGACCTATAAGATGAAATGTGTTTAGCATCAGCCTAGAAACTTTTAGCAGCATTACAACTTTTAATTCTTACAATAATTTTTCTTTTCTTTTCTTTTTATTCTTCTTTTTTTTTTTGAGATGGAGTTTCACTCTGTCATCCAGGCTGGAATGCAATCGTTCAAGTGATTTGCCTGCCTCAGCCTCCCAAGTAGCTGGGATTACAGGCATGTGCCACCAGACCTGGCTAATTTTTGTATTGTTAGTAGAGACAGGTTTTGCCACTTTGCCCAGGCTGGTCTCAAACTTTGGACCTCAGGTGATCCACCTGCCTCAGCTTCCCAAAGTGCTGGGATTACAGGCATGAGTCACCTTACCTGGCCTAATTTTCTACTAATGTCTAATTTTAGAGATGAAGAAGTTGAAGCTTATAAAGGTTAAATAATGTGACCAATTTCAAGCAGCTAATATATCCCAGAATTTGAACTTGACTTAAAATCCTTCCGAGGCTCAGGAGATTGAGGTGTTGACTCTGACAGCAGCTAGTGTCTTCAATGAGTGGCCACAGCTAACCTCCAAGGACAGATATCTTAGGCAGAGTTCTCTAGATGCAAATGTCAAGATTTGGCTGCAAGTGAGGGAGAGCCTTCAGGAGAACCTGTAAGAGAGTGAGGAGAGCAGGAGAGGAAGGGAAAGGAACTGAGTGAGGGTGTGGTCTGAGGGAAATCGAGTCTTGGCATGGTCCATGGGAGAAGAGAGAGCTAAGAAAATAAACACACACTTCTGCTGTCCCTCCTTCAGGTAAATAACTGGCCTTGTGTGCTCATTCAACCAGTCATTGGCTTTGGGCTGCCTCCCTCTCCTTTCTTTTTCTCCTCCTGGGTGAGGTGGCCCCTAGTCATAGGCAATTATCCAAAGAAGTGGGCAACCTCCAATTCTCCAAGCAGCTGGCATGCATATATCAGCCCAGATGATGTGGGCAGGGTACTCTCTTAGTTCATTTGATCTACTATAACAAAATGCTATAGACTGGGTGGCTTATAAACAAAAGAAATTTATTTTTCATGGTTCTGGAGTCTAGGAAGTCCAAGATCAAGACCCCAGAGGATTCTGTGTCTGGTGAGGGCTTGCTTTCTGGTTCATGAACCACTATCTTTTTTTACTGTGTCCTCACATGGTAGAAAGGGCAAGGGAGGCTGGTGCGGTGGCTCATGCCTATAATCCCAAGCACTTTGAGAGGCCAAGGTGGGCAGACTGCTTCAGGCCTGGAGTTCCAGAGCAACCTGGCCAACATAGTGCTATAGCTTAGTAGAAACCCCAGTTCTACTAAAAATACAAAAATTAGCTGGGTATTGTGGTACATGCCTGTAATCCCAGCTACTCAGGAGGCTGAGGCACGAGAATCACTTGAACTTGGGAGATGGAGGTTGCAGTGAGCTGAGATTACATCACTGCTCTTCAGCCTGGGTGACAGAGAGAGGTTCTGTCTCAAAAAAGAAAAAAAGGGATAAGGGGGAGCTCTCTTTGGTTCTTTTATGAGGGCATGAATCCCATTCATGAGGGCCCCAAGAATTTTGGGAGGACACAAACATTTAGATAATGGCAAGTACCAATGACAACTACTACACCAGGAATATCAGGCAGACAAAGTGCAATGGGGTCAGTCTGGGAGGAGTGTTACTTGGGGCAACCTATGGAAATACTGCCATTATGGAATAGGAGCCCTCATTAGAGAAGTATTCATATTCATTGAATTTCACAGTCAAGAGAAAATACAATAAAAGAATAATATGTGAGGTTATTGCTAAATCACAAAGTTGTGAAAAATCTGGTGAGGCCAGATGAGGTGTGACGGCTGAGATCAAGGATGACCCTTCTTGAAACTCTCAGCTCAGAGACTCATCTATAGTCTTAAGGAAACATGACTATGGGAAACAGAGAGAGAGAGCACGGCCCTAGTCTGTGGCTCTCAGCATGCGCTTCAGGGCACGTGGAGTTGCATAAGAGGCTGAGCAACATCTCCACTAGCAGGTGGTGGACCTAACCTGAGAAGAGGTGGAGCCAGCCTGTGATGGTGTCAGAGACTTGGGTGGAGTGGAGTGCAAACCAAAGCTTCATTTTTAGTTCAGCACCACACTCCTTGCCTGAGCGTCTTTACCCTGTGGATAGTGGCTTTCTCATCTGTAAAATGAGGATGTTCCCTCAGCTCTAAAATGTCATTGTATTTTGTTTGCACTCATAACAAACACTACTAAAGTGTAGTTTTCACTGAAATTAGATGTGACACTTTAAATGTGCTTTGCCAATAATAAACAATGGATTTACTGCTTATTCTTTGTGTTTCGCTTTGAAAGTTCAATGAAAAGCTTTGAAAAATTGGTTTTAAATAACACAGCACATGTTTTGGTAGAGATGGATGGTCATAGCAATGGCAGCAGTCTGAGGTGGTGAGAGAGCCCATGAGGCTGACTGGTCCCTTGTCTTTGGGGCAGGCTCAGCCGTTACCACTCCAGACAGGCAAGAATCACATCGCTCAGCAGGGCAGGTGGAGGGCCACCTAATGAGGTTGTTGCTGCATTCAGAGCAAAATAGTAGGTAGGGCACTGTGGTTCATGCTTGTAATCATAGCAGTTTGGGAGGCCCAGGTGGGTGGATCACCTGAGGTTAAGAGTTTGAGACGAGAGCAAAACTGTAATCTTTAAATGATGGCTACTGCCTTAGTGATCTATTAGCACAGTCTCAGAAACAATAGTTTGCCATTGATGAACATCAGTAGTTGCACTGATTTTTAGACTCTCTGCTGGTGCATTTGCTCATTTAAAAGCTAGCCTTTATGAGGACAGTATTCCCTTGGTCCTCTTTGGCTTCACAGTATTTTTTCTTTCTGCTTGTCTGTCTCCTGACTCCCATCTGCTTAGACTGATTTACTGATATGGTTTGGATCTGTGCCCCCAACAAATCTCCTATTGAATGTAATTCCCAGTGAGGGAGGTGAGACCTGGTGGGAGGTGATTAGATCATGGGGGTTGATTTCTCATGAATGGGTGAGCACCATCCCCTTGGTGCTGCTCTCATGACAGTGAGTTGTTGAGTTGTTTAAAAGTATGCAGCACCTACCCCCTTGCTCTCTCTCCCTCCTGCTCCAGCCTTGTAAGATGTGTCTGCTTTCTCTTTGTCTTCTACCATGATCGTAAGTTTCCTGAGACCTCCCCAGAAGCTGAGCAGATTCCAGCATCATGCTTCTTGTACAACCTACAGAACTATGAGCCAGTTAAACCCCTTTTATTAATTATCTAGTCTTAGGTATTTCTTTATAGCAATGTGAGGATGGTCTAATGTACTTAAGCTAATTGAAAAGTAGCACTTGCATATCATGGTCTAAATGATGTGCTAATACTTATCATGTGTCTCTTGAGTGTGACCTAGGGACACTCAAAAACAGAAATTCAGAGGACAGCCCTGAACTGACATCCTCTAACATCAAATGAGAATATATCCTTTGAGCTTATGTCACTAAGTGGCGAGTCATGTGTGGATTGGAATGCTTTTAAACCCCTACTCCACCTGACCTCTTCTTCAATAAGGAACATAGAATCAGGCTTATGTCATTTTTTGAGTATTTTATCTATCATAGATATATGTTTGGAATTTACTTGTAACTCACTGACCCATATTCTTAATTATGTTGACCTTTGATGGTTAAGAGAATTCTTCCCTGAGAATGCTGGGGTTAAGCCCCTGTCTTACTGTGTTTTCTGTTGCTATAACAGAATACCACAGGCTGGGTAATTTATAAGAAACAGAAATTTATTTATCTCATGATTCTGGAGGAAGGAAAGTCCAAAATCAAGAGGCTGGCCTATGACGAAGGCCTTTGGACTGTGTTGTCAAATGGTGGAATGTAAGGCAGCAAGTGAGCTCATGCCAAAAAGAGAGACACCAGGGCTGGACATGGTTTTTGTAATACATAAAATTTTGATATTTTAGAAAAATTGGAACAAACAGACAGGCTTTAAAACAACCCACTTTCTTAATAACGAACCCATTTCCATGATAATGAATGACATTAATCCATTGATGAAGGCTCTGTCCTTATTAGGACCTACATTCCAACACTTGTGTTGAAGGTGAAACTTCCAGCGTGTGAACTTTTACAGGACACATTCAAGCCACAGCAGCCCCTGTGAGTGCAATTCTTAGCAGCTGCAGTAGGTGGGAAGCAGATACTTTCTTTCACAGTTACTATGATATAAGCATTTGGACCCAGGGTTTTGGCTGGGCAAACTACTCATTCAGTAAAAATATAATAAAGTTATCAGGACATGGTGGTGCACGCCTGTGGTCCCAGCTATTTGGGAGGCTGAGGTGGGAGAACTGTTTCAGCCTGGGAGGTTGAGGCTACCATGAGCCATGATTGTGCCACTGCACTCCAGCCTGGCAGACAGAGTGAGACCAAGGGTCTATCTGTTATCATTTGCTTAAATGGTAGAAATTAAACCAGGGTACTTGTTATATAACAAGTATCATTTAGATTGGAATTTTAGAGAGGAAAACTTAGATCATCCTATAAGCTGGATTGTTTTACACTATATAATAGACAACCTGCCAATAGCTGAGTAAAAATGGCCTATTTATCCCGATGTTCTATGGGTTCTTCCTTGACATGACTCCCAGTGCTGATACCTACCCTATCTGTATGGCTGATCTATTAGGTTACTTGTGCCATAAGGCCATCCCTTCAATTACTGTTTGCTTACATGTGGGTCTGCTAAAAAAGCCCTCTGCCTTCCAAACTACCATGAGCTCCTTATCAGTCCTTAGGTTGCAGGCTTGGGGGAACAAATGCAGTCCAGGCTCGTCCTCTCAGTGTGCTCTGTTCTGTCTTCCCCAGAGCCCAGCGGGGATGCTTGCTTTCAGAACAATCCCTTCTGCAGTGGAGGTGCTGGTATTTCTTAGCTCCACATATATTAACAAAACTTTAAAAATGTCAGCTGAACCTAATTTTTTTGCTGGCCTAATAAATAGGAAATAGAATTTATAGAAAAGAAAATAAACCAGAGATGGCTTGCTTCATAAAATAATTTTATATAGAATTCCTCTTAATCACTAACATTGAATATATGTCCTTGAGTCATTGATAAATTTGCTTGACTTTTACAAAAAAGCTGTACACTCTTACCAGCGAAAGGATTCCATTAGAACTCAGAACAAAGTTTCTGCTGTCACTGTTTAATAAAGGCAGAAATAGTTCTGAGGGAAATGATCAAGTGATTTGTTAATTATTAGTGGGAGACCAATGGTTCATTACTGCCTTCTATGAGAAACTGAAATCACTCCCAAAAGAAAAACTCAAGAAGCATTATTACAGCGTAACATAACATTGCGAACTTTCACTACATCTGTTAAACAACTGTCAGAAGCCTGACTGCATATATTGGGTTGAAGAACTAGAGAAACTAAGAACATTTATTCTGAAGCAGGAATAAAGCTAATCATGTTTTGACACCTGGACTAATGTCTCCCACTCCAAGGGGGCGAGGTCCATGATGATGATGTCAACACTGGTGAGTGTTCATTACTCATTTCTGATGGTTTTGAATACTAATTTTGGTGGTTTTGTTTACTGTAGCAGAATCTGCAATTGAAGATGGAATGTGGCAATGTTACACGCTGTGAACAGCATTAGAACGGTATTAGAATTAGAATTCGGTTGTCACATGAAAAATCCAGTTATGTAGGGAAAGAGCCTGGCTCTTAGGGAATATTAAAATGGGAAGGATTCCAATTTTCAAAAGAGAAAATGGAGACCTAGATAAAGAGTCACAGACTTATGAGGAGTCTGATTTAGGAATCGTGCTATTTTTCTCTAATCATTGCCTTATACCATGCTCTGCTGATCTCTTTTTTTCTATTTCTCGGTGACATCTCAGGTTTATCTCATGGCTTTCCAGTCACTTTCAGTTATTAGCAACTCCAGTTCGGCCTAGGCCAATTTAAAATGCCAGTCTTAATGTAGGTTATTATCTCCCCTCCTCCTAGCATGGGCCAGGCCTGGCTGTGAAGGGCTTGGAATAGGGAAAGAACATAGTCTGGTGTTCAGTGCTTTCTCTCTCTTCCCTCTACTGTGCCTCCAGATTTTCTGGGGTTGGATATAGTAGGAGGAAAAAATGTATATATATTGTAACTTAACTGGGTATGGAATTGCAATCTTGCATTGGATGTTGCCATTCAATGCTCTCTCCGCGACAGCTGTCCAAATCCTGGCCCCTCTGTGGCAAATGTGTGAGTCCCTTGGAGGATTTAGTGAGATTTTGTGAGGTGCACCTACAGACTGTCCCTTGCTATGCACAGTCAGCATGTTTAATTCACAAGGCTGGTGTCTATGCTGGAGACTCTTTCAGTGAGGTCTGGTCCCTATGAAAAGCTCTCTAGGGTGGGGACTGACAAAATTGCTCAAGCTGATTAGCATCTGAAGTGTCCACTTTGCCCATGGCACACTCACCGTTCTTGTTTGGCTAAATCTAGGAAGGGCTTGCTGCTCTGCTGCAGACCTGTCTCTATTTTGCTTTTTAAAATTCAGGGCATATTAATAAGGCTGTTGCCTAAGCCGGCGTCCAAGCAGGGAACCAGTGTTAGAATCTCCTTGAAAATCCGTCCATCCCCCTTTCCTTGCTCTTGTCCACCCTACAAGGCAAGTAACGCATGACTCTCGGGGTTTTCCTCTCTTCCCACCTCCCTTGCCTGTCACTAGGTAGACTGGAAGAGGATAACACAAACTGATGATATCACAGTGAGGAGCTGTGAGAAACGAAAAGGTGGAAAGGAAATTGAAGTGTACTGTTGCCAAAAGTGAGCTACGACTTCTTAGTTGTATGGGGATTGTCTTGATCAAGTTTTGTGCTGAATCTTACCACTGCATGTTTCAGAGGCCAGATTTTCCGTAGCTCTCAATGATTTATTGCTCTTTGTAGTAAATGCACTGCAGTAATGAACAAAGTGTAATGGACCGTGTTAGCAAATGGCATAGTCCTGCTTATGGTTCTCTAAATTCAATGCGATGGTGTTCTGACCACTCAATAAGCTTTAATTTCATTTTAAAAGATGCATTATAATACCTTCTTGAATTCGTACATGTAAAAGCATAGTAGGTAGCACATTTTCTCTGGTGCCTTTTGTCACTTGCCTAGCATGTAACACTCCAATATTCCCTAGTGTTCAGGTCAGAAGAAAATTGGTGTTTATGTTAGGTTTGCTATGATTTTAATGAATCCTACTGAAGAGTTTTGCAAATAAGGTAATGTATTTATATCTAACATAAATATTCAATGGCTTGGTTCATTTACCAAATATTATTAAAGAATTGCTATGAAACATCTTTTTAGAAATTGTAGAGCTTATGATTGGAATTTTTATAAAATGTCATGTTTTTCAAATTAGATTTTAAATTTTAAATCACCCTTTTAACATTATTTAAAATAATTTTCTCTGAAGTCTAAATTGAACAAAAAGACTTTGGAGTCAGACATGACAGTGTCTACATTAGGCTCTGCCATTTACAGACAGAGGCTACATGGTTAACCTCTGTATACCTCTGTTCCCTCATCTATTAAATGGGGATAGTCATCACTATCACATAGAAAAGATTTGAGAATTATTTAAAGACTATGTGAAATGCCTGGAAGAGCGCCCTGCCCACTGCACTCAGAATTTCTCTTACAGCCACTACTGGCTCTTGTGGCACATGGATGGCACTGCTGACCTCAATTCTTCATCCTCCCCAGGTCTGTGCTCTTTGCCACGTGACTTGCAGTTTTTTTTTTTTCTACAGAGCTAGAGCTCTTGCTTTCTCTTCCCTCCTAGTTTAGTCACATGACTGGCATCAGGAAATAAGATATTACAAAGGCCTAAAAAAGCATGTATGTGTTTTCATTTCCTATATCTTTTCTCTCCTTCCTCTACCTTCCATGAGAAAGATTGAAGGATGAAATGAGGAGGGGCCAACCAGGCTGTCCTGGCCATCCCAGGAGAGGTCATCCTAGAACAGCTGGACTTCAGCTGACTGCTAGGCTTGGGTTGTTAGTTTAGCTGGGACCCCTCTAAATCACTGCTTGGCACAGTTGGAAGCTATTACATGATGATTGTCTTGAGCCACTGCATTTTGTGGTGGTTCGTTCGGCAGCCTATTGTGCCAATAAATAACAGTTACAGCCATGAGCAATTCTTGGTTTGAATTTGTAGCAGCAATCTTCTTATGGGTGTATGGTTTATCTTCCTAGATAGATTTATATCTCTTTGTTTTTTCTATAAGGCAAGCTTCTTTGTATCGCACTTTGTGATTGTAGGTACTCAACAAATGTTTCTCGGCAAATGATAATATGTTTATCCATTAATGGAATCAACTATGGCCTTCTGCCAAACATATTTAGACTTAATTTTCAGCTCTGTTATTAATATTATTATTTTGAGACAGAGTCTTGCTCTGTGCCCAGGTTGGAGTGTAGTGATGTGATCTTGGGATACTACAGCCTCAACCTCCTGGGCGCAAGTGATCCTCCAACCTCAGACATTCAGACCCACCCCCTCCACCCCCCGCCCCAGTAGTTTGGAACTACTGGCATGTGCCATCACACCCGGTTACTTATTTATTTATTTACTTTTTTCATAGAGACAAGATTTCACTATGTTGCCCAGGCCGGTCTCAAACTCCTGGATTAAAGTGATCCTCCCACCTTGGACTGCCAAAGTGCTAGGATTACAGATGTGAGCCACCATCCCCAGCCTGTTGTTTAACTGAGTGATACTGAAGAGATTTTCCTAATGTCCCTGACATTGTTTCCTTACCTACATATGTAAATAATGATGATAATAGTGTTTTTTAAATTAAGTGAGCTAAAATGTTTCCAAAAAAACTAGAGTAGGCACTTATTTTGTTTTATTGTTTTTATTGTAATTTAGGTTCTGGGGTACACATGCAGATCATGCAGGGTTTTTGCATAGGTGCATACATAACCCAGTGGTTTGCTGACTCCATTCCCCCTTCCTCTATATCCAGCATTTCTCCCCATGTTATCCCTCCCCACCCTCCCCACCCACTGCTGTCCCTCCCCTAGCCCCCCAACTGACCCCAGTGTGTGATGCTCCTTTCCCTGAATTCACCTGTTCTCACTGTTCAATATCTGCCTATGAGTGAGAACATGTGGTATTTGGTTTTCTGTTCTTATGTCAGTTTGCTGAGAATGATGGTTTCCAGATTCCTCCAAGTCCCTACAAAGGACATGAACTCATCATTTTTTATGGCTGCATAGTATTCCATGGTGTCTATGTGCCACATTTTCTTTGTCCACTCTATCATCGATGGGCATTTGGGTTGAGTAGGCACTTATAAAAGCAAAAATGTGAGTGGCTTCTATGGATTCCAACGAATGGGCTTAAGAGCTTATTTGGAAGTCCAAGCAGGGGATTCCTATTCTCTTATCTTTCATCAAAAATGATGGTCCCACATCAGAAAATTAGTCTTTACAGCTTTGGCAAAGACATACATGAAAATGGAAGAAGGAAGAAGACTCCAGATAGGTCAGCTGGATCAACAGGGTGACAGATGCCCCAGTCTAATCACCCTGACCATTTCCTAGCCACTCTCCTTCAGTTGCCTTTCCATCCTGTCCACTTTCTTATCCCCAACACATCCAGCAACCTGCTATGGTCAGGTGGCTGCCTAAATCCCTCCATGGAATTTTCCTTCTGGGTAGAAAATGACCCATGCTTCTACTCTCTTACTCTTCCCCACCTAATCACCTTCTTTTCAAATGCAGGTTACATATTCTGCTCATTCTGGAACATGCCAAAAGATTCTTGTGAGTCAACTTCATTTTTTATGGTGGTAAAACACACATAACAGAAAATTTACTATTTTATTTTAACCCCCTTTTTTTTTGAGATGGAGTTTCACTCTTGTTGCCCAGGCTGTTATAAAATTTGCTATACCTTTTGACTTTGGCACGATCTTGGCTCACCTTGACCTCTGCCTCCTGGGTTCAAGTGATTCTCCTGCCTCAGCCTCCTGAGTAGCTGGGATTACAGGCATGTGCCACCATGCCAGGCTAATTTTGTATTTTCGGTAGAGACAGCGTTTCTCCATGTTGGTCATGCTGGTCTTGAACTCCTGACCTCAAGTGATCCACCTACGTTGGCCTCCCAAAGTGCTGGTATTACAGGCATGAGCCACTGCACCCAGCCTACTTTAACCTTTTCTAAGTGTACATTACAGTAGTGTTAACTCCATGCACCTAGTTGGGCAACGTATCACTAAAACTTTTTTATCTTGCAAAACTGAAACTCTATACCCATTGAACAACTCCCTCTTCCCCCTGTCTTGTGAATTACCCTTTAAGGGACAGTTGCAATGCTGAGCAGGCATTAAATGTAGAGTGGCAGCCTCCGGGGGTTTCCTGGTTGGTTGGGTGGGCCTTTCCTCATTCCCCCTTGGTATAGTTCGGATATTTGTCCCCATCTAAATCTCATGTTGAATTGTAATCCTCAGTGTTGGAACTTGGGCCTGAGGGGAGGTGTTTGGATCACAGGGCAGAAACTTCATGGCTTGGCTTGGTGCTGTCTTTGTGATAGTGAGTTCTCGAGAGATCTGGTCATTTAAAAGTGTGCGGCACCTCCCCTCTCGCTTGCTTGCTTGCTCGCTCCTGCTTCCATCATGTGATTCACTTGTCCCCGTTTGCCTTCCACTAAGAGTATATTAGTTTGGCGCAAAAGTAATTGTGGTTTTACCTTCAGTGGCAAAACCAGAAATTACTCTGGCACCAACCTTATAGCTTCCTGAGGCCTCCCGGGAAGCAGATCCTGTGTTAAGCTTCCTGAACAGCCTGCAGAACCATGAGCCAATTAAATCTCTTTTCTTATAATTACCTAGTCTCAGGCATTTCTTTATAGCAATGCAAGAATGGCCTAATACACCCCTTAAATCATGTTTGATAGATAGCTACTGACTGTAGTTCTATATAAAGCAGGCTTTGCTTGGAAAAGTTGTCAAATTCTAGAATTATAATCTCCACAATGATCTGAAAAAAAAAAGCAGTGCCCAAACCTTTGATCTGAATAAGGAGTCTCCAAGGGTGAAGATGCTCGTATTGCAGGCAGTGTAGCTTCCTGGCCCTGCTATGGGGACATGGATTTGAGTCTAGGCATGCGATAGCATTGGCTGCTGTTGCTTTTCCCTTTCCACTTTTCTTGCATGTTTGTGTTACCATTTTTTTATTTTCTCATATGCATGGGCACTTCCTTTTTATCTTTCTGCTTCCACAGTCTTGACTTTTTCAATGAGGCTCCAAATGCATTAGCTCATTTAAGGATCAATATGTATTTGAAGTAGGCACTATTATCCCAGTTTTTTTGGATGAGGAAATATTGTGTTATATGAGTTTTATAAAATTTGCCATACATTTTGACTTATATTTTGGAAAATAACTTACCAAAAATTCAGAATTTGATTATGGTTCATCTCTATTCCTTAGAAGCTCTTTACCAAAGAGTGTTCTGTGGAATGGTTGTCCCTGTGAGATGCTCTGTGAAAGGGTCAAATCACCAACTAAGCATCCTAGTACCATGGGAAGAGCCACAGGTGCATCAGCATATAAAAGACCAAGAAAAGAATGGCAGGGAAGAGAATTTACTTAACTCATTATTTCCCAAACTACTATGCCCACAGAAATATTCTTTTATACCCCCTATCAATGGAGCGAATACTCTGTAGTATATATGCTGGGCAAACCCCTAATGCAATTGATTTTTAAGTCAACACATTGAAATGTGTATCCAAGTATACTCTATCCTATTTGGAAGAAGTCACCTTGGGGGACATGGAGAGGCGATTAATTCATCCCAGTTATGTCGTTCTAAATCTTAAGATGTTTAAATGTTTTTTGTTAAAGTATTCTTTTGGAATTCTCTTTAAAGCCAAAGCTACAGAGGAAAATCAATCTTATTACTTTATGATTATAACTTGTTTCTGACCAAAAGAGTTTCTGTGAACTTGGTCACCCATCTCATTCACTAGAATTGGCATTGAATAACCTTGTACTTACAAAAACCAAGTCTTTGAAGCATGAAGCATTTCTAAAGGTAAAGATGCTCATATTGAAGATAATTTAGCTTCCTGGCTGCATGAAGGTAGAGTGTTTTTATTTTTCATTTTTTTTTTCATTTTTTTTTAGAGACAGGGTCTTGCTCTGTTGCCCAGGCTGGAGTACAATGGTGCAATCATAGCTCACTGTAACCTTGAGCTCCTGGGCTCAAGCCATCCTCCTGCCTCGCCTACGGCATAGCTGAGACTACAGGCACATACTGCCATGCCTGGCTAAGTTTTAATTTTGTTGTAGAGATAAAGGTCTTGCTGTGTTGCCTAGGCTGGTCTCAAACTCCTGGCCTCAAATGATCCTTCAGTCTTGGACTCCCACAGTGCTGGGATTACAGGCATGTACCACTGCACCTGGCCAAGGTGAAGTGTTTTTGAGTCAAGGCATTGGGGAGCATTGACTGCTTTGCACCACCACTGCAAAAGGAGCCTTTGTCCTTAGGCTTTCTGTTCTTCTTTTTTTTTTTTTTTTAGACGGAGTCTCACTCTGTGGCTTAGGCTGGAGTGCAATGGTCTGATCTTGGTTCACTGCAACCTCCACCTCCCAGGTTCAAGAGATTCTTTTGCCTCAGCCTCCTGAATAGCTGGGACTATAGGCCTGTGCCACCATGCTTGGCTAATTTTTTGTATTTTTTTTTTTTAAGTAGAGATGGGGTTTCACCATGTTAACCAGGATGATCTTGATCTCTTAACCTCATGATCTACCTGCCTCAGCCTCCCAAAGTGCTGGGATTATAGGCTAGAGCCACCTTGCCCAGTCCCAGGCTTTTTGTTCTTTTGAACGCCTCTGGCTAGCTCCTCCCATCAGTTTCCTTGTTCTTGACTTGACAGTTTCTAGCTCTGTCCCATGCTTGGTCTGTGTCCTGTATGTTCCAGATTCTTCTTGGTCCAGGCAGTACTTCCAGGTTGGTGTGATCCCTTGGCCTTTATCTTTTGCATGTATCTTACTTTCTAGTTCCATTTGCTTTCTCATTGATTTTCTTGCCTGGTAAAATCCTTTCTGAGTTTCTCTCCCTGAGTTGAAATTTCTCAACTGTTTTTCCTGGGTGTCCTGACTCCTGGCTGAAGTGTCCTGTTATTTTCTAGATTGTGCATCTCTAGTATCCTAACATGGCCACTCTATATTTTCCATTGGCATTGGTGTCATGTAGAAAGCATCTAGTTTAGACTTTGAAATACAGAATTTAGTAATTTGGCATCTATGTGTTGAATGACTAATATATGCCAGGTACTATTGTGGGTGTTAGGGATTTAACAGTGGTGATAAGACAATACTACCTTCTAGGTGCAGTAAAATAGAATAGATATTGTGAACTACATAAGTGGACTGAGTTGGTGACGAGGGGTAAAGATATTGCAAAGAGATTAATATAGGCATAGAACTAGAACATATTCAAGAAAAGGTAAGATGTTTATTATTACTGAAGTCTAGGGTATGGGGTCTAATATTATATACAGCAAGAACCAGAATGGAGGAGGAAGACAGAAATAAAATTAGATCAGGTAAGGAGTGTATGTAGTTTGTAGGGAAAGGGATTCCTTAAAAGATTTAAGTAAAAGAGAGATGTGATCATCAAAATATTGTAAATCTGATTGCTGGGTGGGTGGGTGGGAGCTGTGCAAACAGCTGGAGGGGAGATGACACATGGGAATAAGGCAATAGTGAGAGGTTGCATGTCTATACCAAGTCAGGGCAATTGGAATAAAGAGTGATGGATAAGAGAGCTGTTGTGAAGACAGGTGTATTAGTATGTTCTCATGGTGCTAAAAAGAACTGCCCAAGACTAGGTAATATATAAAGAAAATAAGTTTAATTGACTCACATTTCTGCATGGCTTCAGAGGCCTCAGGAAACTTACAATCATAGCATAAGGCAGCTCTTCACATGGCTGCAGGAGAGAGAAGAATGAGAGCTGAACAAAGGGGGAAGCCCCTTATAAAACCACCAGATCTCATGAGAACTATGATGAGAATAGTGTGGGGGAAACCACCCCCACAATTCAATTACCTCCCACGAGGTCTCCCATTACATACAGGGATTATGGGAACTACAATTCAAGATGAGATTTGGATGAGGATGCCCATATCATTCCACTCCTGGATCCTCAAAAATCTCATATCCTCACATTTCAAAACACAATCATGTTCTTCCAACAGATCCCCAAAGTCTTAACTAATTCCAGCATTAACTGAAAAGTCCAAGTCCAAATTCTTATCTGACACAAGGCGAGTTATTTCTGCCTATGAGTCTGTAGAATCAAAAGCAAGTTTGTTACTTCCTAGATACAACTAGGGTACAGGCATGAGGTACACCTGTTCCAAATGAGAAAAATTGGCCAAAACAAAGGGGCTACAGGCCCCATGCAAATCCAAAATCCAGTATGGCAATCACTAAACCTTAAAGTTCCAAAATACTCTCCTTTGACTCTATGTCTAATGTGGAGTCATGCTGATGCAAGAGGTGGGATCCCATGGCCTTGGGCAGCTCCACCTCTGTAGCTTTGCAGGGTACATTCCCCCTCCTTTTTGCTTTCATGGGCTGGCATTGAGTGTGTGTAACTTTTTCCAGGCACAAAAATGTTGCAAGCTGTTGGCAGATCTAGCTTTCTGGGGTATGGCGGATGGTGACCCTCTTCTCATAGCTCCACTAGGCAGTACTCCAGTGAGGACTCTGTGTAGAGGCTCCAAACTTACATTTCCCTCTGCACTGCTCTAGTAGAGATTCTCAATGAGGGCTCTGCCCCTGCAGAAAACTTCTGCCTGAACATCCAGACATGTCCATACATCCTCTGAAATATAAGTGGAAGTTTCCAAACCTCAATTCTTGGTTTTTCTGCACCTACAGGCCCAACACCACATGTAAGCCAACAAAGCTTAGAGCTTACACCCTCTGAAACAATAGCCTGAGCTCTACATTGGCCACCTTTAACCATGGCTGGGATGGAGGGCACCAAGTCCCAAGACTGCACAAAACAGCAAGGGCCTGGGCAGTCCATGAAACTATTTTATCGTCCAAGGCGTCTGGGCCTGTGATGGGAAAGGCTGCTGTGAAGACCTCTGATATGCCCTGGAGACATTTTCCCCATTGTCTTGATGAAAAATATTTAGTTCCCCGTTTCTTATGCAAATTTCTCCAGCCAGCTTGAATCTTCCCTCAGAAAATGAGTTTTCTTTTCTTTCACATCATCAGGCTACAAATTTTGTGAACTTTTATGCTCTGCTTCCCTTTTAGATATAAGTTCCAATTCCAAACTATTTCTTTGAATACATAAAACTGAATGACTTTAACAGCACCCAAGTTGTCTCTTGAACACTTTGCTCCTTAAAAATATCTTCTGCCAGATAACCTAAATCATCTCTCTCAAGTTCAAATTTCCACAGCTCTCTAGGGTTAGGGCAAAATGCCACTGGTTTCTTTGTATAGCAAGAGCGACCTTACTCCAGTTCCCAAAGAGATGTTCTCATCTTCATCTGAGACTATCTCAGCCTGGATGTCATTGTCCATATCACTATCAGCATTTTGGTTAAAGCCATTCAATAAGTCTCTAGAAAGTTCCAAACATTCCCACATCTTCCTGTCTTCTGAGTCCTCCAAGTCTCTAGGAAGTTCTAGACTTACATTTTCCTGTCTTCTTCTGAGCCATCTAAACTGTTCCAACCTCTGCCTGTTATCCAGTTTCAAAGTTGCTTCCACATTTCTGGGTATCTTTAAAGCAGCACCCCACCGTCTGTGGTACAAATTTACTATATTAGTCTGTTCTGATGCTGCTAAGGACATACTTGAGACTGGGTAATTTATAAGGGAAAGAGGTTTAATTGACTCAGTTCCACAGGGCTGAGGAGTCCTCAGGAAACCTACAATTATGGCAGAAGGGAAAGCAAACAGGTCCTTCTTCACAGAGCAGTACATGCAAGAAGAATGAGAGCCGAGCACAGGGCGGAAGCCCCTTGTAGAAATATCAGATCTCATATATTCACTATCATGAGAATAGCATGGGGGAAACCACTTCCATGATTTAATTACCTCCCACTTGGTCCTTCCCAGGACATGTGGAGATTAAGGGAACTACCATTTAAGATGAGGTATGGGTTGGAACACAGCCAAACCATATAATCAGGATCAACCCAAATTAGCATTTATTACATGGGGATGGAGAAGGAGGAAGGAAACGTATATAACTCTCAGGTTTCTTTATGGATGATTGTCTAGAAAGCCTTGCTTAGACTGGGACACAGGAGAAGGAAGGTATCTTGGGGATAAAGATGGTTCACCATGTATAAATACCATGTAAGTGTTAAATGGTATTGGCTTAAGGATAGTAATAGTAACACCCATAAAAAAAATACCCAGCTGAGATGCTATTCCAGTAAACTATAATTATACATCTGCACGTTTTATTTCTGAAAATATACTATAATGTGAAATTTATAGAAATGTGATCTACAGACACAAGGGCGCAAGAAAGAAAGGAGGATTTAAAAGGCAAATCAAAGAAACATTTAAATCAATTTTATCTGTGACCCAGTATGTTAACATCTCTATTTATGCAGTGACTCCCTAGACAGTGATTCATGTTGTTGCTTGGTGCATAAAGATATATGGTTGGGTAAGTCTGTAAAAAAAATCTTTTTGAGGAAAGTTACTACATTACAAGTCATAATAAACTCGTATTTTGGCAAGCAGAATGAACAAATTTGTCTACATGATTAGGAGAAAACTCTAGCAAATCATCAGAATACATAGAAGTGGGCAGAGTATGCATTTTTTGGTTGTTTTTCAGCAACATATTTATTTCTCTTCAAAGGAAGAAAGAAAAGGAAAAGGGAAAGAAAAATCTAAATGAAAACATTGCCAAAAATGAGAGAAGATCAGGTGCTTTCTCTGCCTATAGTGGAAATGACATCTGCATGCAATATGTTTCATATTTGGCTACAAAACTGAACTGTTAATAGGAAAAAAATGTACACAAAAATTCTTCCAAATTATGATTCACAGTTGGAAAGGGTAAGCATTTAAATGTTAATGACAATAACACCATTTACTGTTTTGCCTGAAAATAAATCTAGGTATGATGAGATTATTCTCTGATTAAAAGAAATTAAGGTTTCATCAGGATTCTACTTAAAACTCACACCTGTGAAATGTCAAGGTCACACACCAACCCTATTCTATGTCTTAAAGTGTCTTTCAGTACATTCTGGTCAAGAACAGAATTGTCAGTTTGGAATGAACTGGAAGTTAACATTTCTATTTATATCCATTTTGTAGGCTGTTTTAATTTTGTTTTTTAAAAAATAATTTTAAACCTGCAGAAAGGTAGTAATGAACTTTGATATGCCCCTCACTCAGATTCACAAACCTTGACATTTTTGCATTTGATTTATCATTCTGGTTCTCTATAAATGCATATACACTACATATTATCACTATGTTTTTTTCCTTGGACAATTTGACAGCAAGCTGCTGTGATGGTTGATATTAGGCATCAACTTGACTGGGTTGAAGGATGCCTGGATAGCTGGTAAAGTATTGTTTATGTGTGTCTGTGAGGGTGTTGCCAGAGGAGATTAACATTTGAGTCAGTGGACTGGGAGAGGAAGACCCACCTTCAATGTGGGGGGCAGCATCCAATCAGCTGCCAGTACAGCTAGAATAAAGCAGCCAGAAGAAGGTGGGATAAGAAGAAGGCCTGCTGAGTCTTCTGGCTTTCATCTTTTTCTCTCACTGAATGCTCAGACTCCAGATTCTTTGGCCTTTGCAGTCTTGGACTTATACCAGTGGTTTGCCGGGGGGCTCCTGGGCCTTCAGCCACAGACTGAGGGCTGCATTGTTGACTTCCTTACTTTTGAACCTTTTGGACTTGGACTGAGCCACCACTGGCTTCCTACCTCTTGAGCTTGCAGTCTACTGTGGGACTCTACCTTGTGATCATGTGAATTAATTCTCCCTAATTATCTCCCTTTCCTATATACATATACCCTATTAGTTCTGTCTCTCTGGAGAACCCTAACTAATACAACTGCACACATGCTGCCTGTCACCTCTAAATACTTTAGGACATATTTCGTACAAAGACAATTCTATATAACCACTGTACAACCATCAAAGTCAGAAGTTACACTGATGCATCATTACTAATCCACAGAACTCATTCAAGTTTTTCCAATTGTCCTAATGATGTCCAGGATCTACTTCAGATTTACAAATTTCATTTAGTTCTAATGTCTTTTTAAGTCTTCTCCAATTTGGAACAGTCCCACAGTCTTTTCTTATCATGGTTGACTTTTCTGAAGAGTATAGGTCAGTTACCTTATAGAATGTTTTTCAGTTTGGGTTTATCTGATATTTCTTTCTGAGTGAGATTATGCATGTTTGTCAGGAACACTTCAAATACGATGCTGTATTCTGCACCATTTCAGGAGACACACAGCATCATAATTCTAGTGATATTAACTTTTATCTTTTGGTTAAGATGATATTTTCCATACCTATACTCATATGTTTATAGCAGCACTATTCACAATAGTAAATATATGGAATCAACCTAAGTGTTCATCACAGATGATTGGACAAAGAAAATGTGATATTCAGATATACATACAATGGAATACTACTCAGCCATAAAAAGGAATAAAATCATGCCTTTTGTAGCAATATGGACAGAACTGGAGGCTATTATCTTAAGTGAAATAACTCAGGAAGAGAAAGTCAAATAACGCGTGTTCTGACTTTTAAATGGAGCTAAAGAATGTGTACACAATGACATAGAGCATGGAATAATAGAGGCTTAGAAGGGTAGGAGGGTAGGGGGGTGAGGGATAAGAAATTACAGAATGGGTACAACATACGATATTCTAGTGATGGTTATACTAAAAGCCTGGATTTCACCACTATAAAATATATTCATGTAACAAAACTGCATTTGTACCCCCCTCCAATTTTACACACACAAGGTGGTATCTTTGAGGTCTCTTCATTATAAAGTTAATTAATACTTATGTATTATTTGTTAATAAATAAGTGATATTAACTTGGATTCTACTATGAGGCAACACTATATCAATATATATTCATGGTTCCTACTTTATTCAATATGTTTTCAATAGGTTATAATCAGTTCTTCCATTATTTATTTTATTTTAATTAATTAATATATTTATTTATTTTGCGATGTACTCTTGCTCTCTCACCCAGGCTGGAGTGCAGTGGCGTGATCCTGGCTCACTGCAACCACCACCTCTTGGTTCAAGCAATTCTCCTGCCTCAGCCTCCTGAGTATCTGGGACTACGGGTGCACAACACCATGTTCAGCTATTTTTTTTTTTTTTTGTATTTTTAGTAGAAACAGGGTTTCACCATGTTGGCCAGGCTGGTCTTGAACTCCTGACCTCAGGTGATCTGCCCACCTTGGCGTCCCAAAATACTGGGATTATAGGCATGAGCCACTGTGCCCGACCAAGGTACTACCATTATTTATTTTGATGTTCAAATTGTCCCAGATTTGGCCAGCAGGAGCTCCTTCAAGCTGGCTTGTGTGTCCTTTTGACATGTCCTGTCATTCTTAGAGCACTTCCTTACTTTTCCCACAAAAGGAAGTTCCAGGTTCATTTCTTGCTTTTCTTGTTCCAGCCTCAGAACCAGCTATTTCTTAAAGGAGCCTTCATTCCTTTCAGTAGTGAATGGTTTTTAAAAACCATGATGCGGGTGCCAGACATGCTATTGCCACTGGGCCATCACTGCTTCTTGACCTCTTCTTGGATAGAGCTTGGGAATACATATATATATGTATTTCTGAATCAGAAACTCTGGAGGGTTGGGAAGGTGGGGCTGGTGAGGGGCAGCAATTTGTGTTTTAACAAGCTCTTCAAGTGATTCTGCTGATGCACATTTAAATTTAAAAACTCCCAATCCACTGATAAGTGTGTGTGTGTGTGTGTGTGTATCAGGAGATCAGCAGTTTTTAAATTTAGGCATACATATTGAATATTTATATACATATTATGTATTTATATCTACATTTATTTTAATATTTTTTCTTTGTGTATCAAAAATCATGAGTACACTTTGATACCTCCAATTCCAATCCAACATCAGAAAGGTTATTCTAGATTACCCCTTTCCATATTTGTAATTCGATTCTTTGACAATGAGATACTTTGCTTCTCGTATTCTTAATATACTCATTTGTTAGATAAATTTTCCTGCATGTACATAAACTCTTAATCCTGGAAAGAATAACCCTTTTCCTGGCTGTCTTCTTTGCTTGGCCCGTAACCATACTGGTCACTTTCAACAAATATTAGTGATAGGGAATGAGGAAGGAGGAAGCTGTGCTAATTTTTAAGAAGATGCTACACGATGTAAATTGTTTTTAGACAATATATAGAATACCAATATTAATTAATTGACATTAATTTCTCTGATCATCTCTTTTCTATTTTCTTTTCAGATTCATCCTCCTCTTCCTAACCATAAAATACCAGAGTTCCTCAAGGATACATCTCAGGTTCTTTCTGCTTTTTACTTGACATTTTCTCATTAGGTGATCTCATTCAAGAATGTGGCTTTAATTACCAACTATATACATACGGATTCATTATCTTATTTCTCCCCTCCCAAAAATCCTTCTTCTGAATCCCATACTGTATGTTGACTGTCAACTAGACATCCCCAAAGCAACTGAGATTCAACTTGTTCCAAGTTGAGTTCATGATACATTCTTAGTAATGTTTGTGGAACAAATGCACAGAAATGGCAATACCCACACAAAAATTGTGTCAGTGTAGGAAAACTAAGCCCAGAAGAGAGACCGCATGTTGTAAGAATCAATTGTGAAAGCAGATGTCTGTGAACAGAAGAGGGTCTACAGATGGTCAGTTTTTAGGAGAAAAACTAAAAAACCATGTGTCATATTAGTCAAAGGAAGAGTGTTTTGATAAGGAGGAAGTTTAATGATGCTTGAAGGCTTAGAAAATAAGAAAGTGTGGTTATACGATCTTTGTGAGGGATGTTTCTATGTAGCAATGGGAGTAGAAGCCAGATTGGAGTAGTTTGAGCGTTGAGTGGAAGAAGAGAAAATAGGGACAGCAAATACTAACAATTATTTTGAAAGTCTGACTTTCCAACTCTCCAAGGAGAGTAGGAGGATAAGAGCTGGGGTGGGGGAATGATAGTGAAAGTGAGTCTTCTTTAATGGGAGCTCTGTCTCCAAAAAAAAAAAAATAGGGAAAAAATCCAGCAGGGAAAGCAGAAGTTGACTATGTAAAAGACAAAACAGGTCATTGTATTCTGTAGTATTCCTGAGAAAGAGGGAGGAGATGGCATCCAGAGGTGGGAGTGTAACCTTTAACTGGAGCATGACGCTGGAGGCGAGAATGATAAAATGAGGGCAGGTGTGGCCAATTTGCATATTTGCTTTGAGGAGGATGAGGTGAGTCACCCGCTGAAAGCAAGGAGGGAGCTTGAGTTGGTGCATTCGGTGATTTGAGGTGAGCAAAAAAAATTCCTAAATAGGTATATGAAATGCAGCATTGCAAGACTGATGAGCAGAGCTGAGACTGCTTTTAAGTTTGTGATCTTGAATTTGTAGAGGAATTGATTCACCTTGTTGTGAATTTTATTCACGGGTGTTCAGGTGGGTAAAACGGACACTTGTAAATTAGTATAACCACTATGAAGAACAGTTGAGAGGTTCCTCAATAAACTGAAAAATAGAGCTGCCACATAATCTGGCAACCCCACTGATGCATACATATCCAAAAGAAATAAAAATCAGTGTATCAGAGAGATATTTGCACTTCTTTGTTTGTTGCAGCACTGTTCACAACAGCCAAGATTTGGAAGCAGACTAAGTGTCCATCAACAGATGAATGGCTATAGAAAATGTGGCACTTACACACAATGGAGTACTATTTAGCCATTAAAAAAATGCGATCCTGTCATCTGCAACAACATGGATGGAACTGGAAATCATTAAGTTAAGTAAATAAGCCAGGCACAGAAAGACAAACATTGAATGTTCTCACTATTTGTGGGATCTAAAAATCGAAGCAATTGAACTCATGGAGAAAGAGAGTGGAAGGATAGTTACCAGAGGCTGGGAAGTGTAATGGGATGGGAAGGAGGTGGAGATGTTTAATGACACAAAATAATGGTTAAAATAATGAATAAGGCCTACTATTTGATACAACAACAGGGTGACATAGTCAATAATAATTTAATTGTACGTTTACAAATAACTAAAAGAGTATAATTGAATTGTTTGTAATACAAAGGATAAACTCTTGATGGGTTGGATACCCCATTCTCCATGATGTGATTATTATGTATTGCATGCCTGTATCAAAACATCTCATTTACCCCGTGAATATATATACCTACTATGTAACCACAGAAATTAAAAATTAAAAAAACAGATGTGTTTATCCAAGATTGGACTTTTGCCAGATGAGTGTAATAAAAAGACATCTCAAGATATTATCGAAGTGATGTACAATGTAATCTTAGCTAGGTAAGAGAGTTATGAGACTAGAGGGCTTATGGATTGAGGAAAAGTGGAGAAATCCTTCCTCTGGAGGTTGAAGTAGGAGCAGTTTCATGGAGAAGAGGTGAGGTCAGCGAGTGGATGTCTGAGTTAGTGCTTTTGGAGGTGGAGCTGTTATGGATATAATCATGGGAAAGGATGGCTGAAGACCAATAGTGGAGGAGGTCACTGGGAACCAAGAGACTGAGTTAACAAATAAGCCATGAGGCCTTCCAGATAGACAGACCATATACCTACCCATGAGGCTAGTCATATGGTTTAGGCCTTGGCATGAGCTAAGTACTTTAACAGGGCCCAATAAATCAGAAAGAATAGCCATACTTTATTGCACATTTGACTGTTTGTTAGGTATAGATGCAGCTTTTAGTTGTTGATGGGTCTATGTGTTATAATTTTTCTTGACTTCCACTTCTTCTTCCTAAGTAATTAAATGATTCTTATAATTATGGCCATCTCTAAATTGAAGAAATATAGTAGTTTTTTTAAATTGCATTTTAGGTTTTGGGGTACATGTGAAGAACATACAAGATGGTTGCATAGGTACACACATGGCAGTGTGATTTGCTGCCTTCCTCCCCATCACCTATATCTGGCATTTCTGCCCATGTTATCTCTCCCCAACTTCCCACACCCCACTGTCCCTCCCCTATTTCCCCCCGACAGACCCCAGTGTGTGGTGCTCTCCTCCCTGTGTCCATGTGTTCTCATTGTTCAACACCCATCTATGAGTGAGAACATATAGTAGTTTTTTTAAAAGCCAGAATTAAAAATTGGGATAGCATAGTTTCAAGTCAGATTTCAAACCTAATTATACCGCTTGCCAACTTTAGATTAACTAGGATTACTTAAACCATCAGCGGTTTGGTGTCCTCATCCATAAAAAGAAGTACTCACTTTTTTCCAGCAATATGGTAAAGATTAAGTTAGTTAAATCAAATAAAGCTGTTATTGTATTTGGCATGTAGTAAGTGCCTGATAAATTGTAGCTGTTTTTATTTTTGGAAACTTCAGTGTTGCCCATAGCAAGTGAACTGCTAGTAGATATTACTGCTGTGGCTTGCTAACTAGTGACAGGTCCTTCCCATGCATGGTAAGGCTGTAATGACACCTGTTTCACAGCACATTCATCTTCAGCAGAAAAAAACACAAAAAACTCTCTCCATTGACTGTTTGAAACTCTTATTGTCTCTCTGATGTTACATTCTTGGTTAAATTTGCCAGACCAAAAAGTTAGAGTGTTATTGTAATAAACACTTAATTAGTAAGGGCACTTTAAAAAATCCCTTCCCTTATAAAATTATCTATGAGACACAAGGGCTGAGAATTCAACCTTAGATGTCAGGAAGTTCAGATTTACAGTTCTAGCTTCCTACCAGTCTAAGCTTGTCCTGAATTTATGCTTTACTTTGGCAATCATTCACAATTACCTGCAGGGGATATATGGTATCTCTCCATGTACAAAGCACAGATATTTCCAAAACTAACTATAGTAGGGACAAAATATTTGAATTCCAGGCATCATTGGAGCTATTGTCTAATGCTGCTTTTCTTAACTAATTTGCACTTTACTTTTCTCTGATAACTTTACATTAATATAAGGTTTGGTGCAGAATCGTTTCAGGTCATTTTTATTAGTTGCATAACATGAGTAGTGCTATAAATATTGTCATGTTTGGAGGACAATAACTTAGGCAGATTCAGTTTTCTTCATAAATAAATCTTACTTGCAAACTGTCTTGGCCACAAATTTGGTCCCCATGTTTATCCATATTTTTCTTCATAAACAAGAAGCCTTCTTAGAATTCTAGGATATATGGTATTCAAATCTAATGTAAGGAGCCAAACTATTATAAATTTTGAGGTTGTATTTGCTGAGCTTTATATTTTAGTACCAGACTGCTCGAAACTTGAAGTGTCTCTGTTTTTAAATTTGAAAGGAAGGGGAGATGCAAGAGACAGGATCCAAGCATTAAGAGTCAGCCACTTGGAAAGAAAATCAGTGCATCAAAGAGATACTTGCACCCCCATTTATTGTAGATCTATTCACATTAGCAAAGATATGGAATCAACCTAATTGTTCATCAAAAAGTGAATCAACAAAGAAAATGTGGTATACATATATATTTATACACACACACACGCACACATCTATATATGGGAATACTATTAGGCTGTAAAAATAATGAAATCATGTCATTTGTCGAATATGAATGGAACTGGAGATAATTATATTAAGTGAAACAAGCCAGGTACAGAAAGACAAATATCACATATTCTTACTCATATTTGGGAGCTAAAAATAGTTGATCTCATGGAGATAGAGAGTAGAAGGATAGATACCAGAAGCTGCGAAGGGTGTGTGGGTGGGTGAGGGGAAGGATAAAGAGAAGTTGTTTAATAGGTACAAATACGCAGTTAGATTGAAGGAATAAGTTCTAATGTTTGATAGCAGAGTAGGGTGACTATAGTTAACAGCAAAGTATTGTGTATTTCAAAATAGCTAGAAGAGCCGACTTGAAATGCTCCCATTATTGGTTGATAGGTGCACCAAATCACCATGGTACACATTTACCTATGTAACAAACCTGCACATCCATCCTGCACATCTACTCCAGAACTTAAATATATATACATATATTATATATGTATAAAGAAATGTTCCCATCATTAACATAGAAATGACAAATACTCAAGGTGGTACTTGTAAGGTTTGTTTCTGAGGATAAAACGAAGAAACTGAGGCCAGCACTAAAATAATCCAATGTAAGGGAATTTATTTAGGCTTCCGGGTGAGGTTTTGCGGTCCGGACAGGAGGGGCTGGAGAAGTTGCACAGACTCCTTTCAGACAGGGGGTTTTATAGGGAGTCAGTTTATTTTTAGACAGGGGGTTTTTATAGGGAGTGAAACAGCTCGATTGGTTGTGGGAGAGCAAGACTGCTATTGGGTAAGTTACAAGCCTTAACCTAGGACTTGGCTTGTTGTTAGTTAGAATTACTTGCCTGCTATTGGTTGTTAAGACTCGACTGCTATTGGTTGTTAAGGCTTAGCTGCTATTGGTTGTTAGGGCTTAGCTGCTATTGGTTATTAAGAAGCTATGGTTGCAGCACTTTGTTTGCATACTGGGCTCTTTAAGAGAAGACCAGGCTGTGCGAGCAAGGGAGAGGGAACATGCCCGAGCATGTCTGAGCTTGCTCGGGGCTTGTAGAAGGGAAAAAAGGGAGGGGGGTGTGTCCGAGCTCCCAGCAAGGCAACCGGCCTTACAATTAGTTCTTCTTTAAATATTTGGTTTAAATTCAGCAGTAAAGTCATTGAGTTCTAGGCTTTTCTTTATTGTGAGACTTTTTATTATGGCTTTGATTTCATTCCTTGTTGTTTGTTCAGGTTTTAGATTTCTTTGTAAGTTGTATGTATCTACAAATTTTTCCATTTCTTCTATATTTTCCAATTTATTGACATATAGTTCCTCCTAGTAGGCACTAATGATCCTTCGAATTTCCTAGGTTGTAATGTCTAATTTTTCATTTCTGATTTTATTTATTTGTGTTTTCTCTCTTTTTTTTTTTCTTAGCCTCACTAAAGGTTTATCTATTTTGTTGAACTTTTCTAAAAACCAGCTTTTGGTTTTATTGATCTTTTGTGTTATTGTTTTCTTCATTTCAATTTAATTTACTTGAGCCAAGCCTTACTGAAAATATGAACTATTATAAAGATTAGAGAAGTAGACATGGCCTTGCTGAAATCTGGGACTCAGGGCAGAAGGACTTTACAAAGGGGTCATTTTGAGTCTATTATAAGCAAAGGTCATAAGTATAGTGACAGTGTTTTCTCACCTGTGATGGGTGTGAAGAAGGGAGATTTTGCTTGTCACCTACAAATTGTCTTTCCCTGCAACATTTGTACTTAGAATTCCATCAGAGTTATCTGCCCTTCTAACAATACTTCTTCCATTTACTTTCCTTTTTGCTCTAGACAAATTTCAAGCAGCTCAAGACATATGTTCCTTGAAAAGCATTTTGTTTTTGATCCAACTGAACCTGTTTCAAACCAGAGTTGTTAGCCGTTAGAGGAGGGACTTGCTGGAAGTTTCACATCTACTCTTATTTGCGCTTCCCAAACTTATAAGAAAGTTATGTTCATTATTAGTTATTTTGTAGGTGAGAAAATTAAGGTATGTGAGGGTTAAAAAACTTGGCCAAGTTCTTATGGAGCTAATATTCTAAACAAGAACTTAAATCCAGATCTGACTCCAGAGCATAGGTCTGTAATCAACACATCCTTAGATCTCAGACTATTAAAATGACAGTTACTGTTTGTTAAATAGCTGTTATGAGCCAGATGGAAACAAATAAGGAGTTTCCATATATTGCTTCAGTAATTCCAGAATGTCCATGCTCAGTGAGGGCTCATTATTATTTCCCAGTGCTCAACAAAGTGTCTAGCATAAAACAAATATTCAATAAAAATCCATTATATAAATAAATGAACAACCTTCTGTGGTATTATTGGCCACATTTCATGGATAAAGAAAATAAAGCTTGCAGAGATTAACTTGCCTGATGTTACACAGCTAACAACTAGCAGAGCTCAAAGCTCTACAACCCTGTATCTGTCCCAATGTCAAGGGGTTGAGAAATGTCAGCCGATGAAAAGGAAGAGTTCTAGCAGTAATGCTGCAGAAGGAAGATTGCAGCTGTTGCGGCTATTTGGGCTGCTAGAGAAGCCCACCCATTCCTACTTTGTCTTTTTACACTCCCCAGAATCTGCTCCACTGTTCAAACTTGTGAGCCAATTATGCATGGGGCACAATACATGAGATATAGGTAATTCTCCTTTTCTTCATTAAGGGTGGTTGAAAATACCATTACCTTTAGACAATTGTTATTCACATTATTTTGCATTTGCTTTATTCCAAGTCTTCTACATAATCTTGACATAGGCCCTGGGCTAATTTGAAATTCTTCTAAGATGAGAGCAGCCACAAACTAAATGACCCATTCATCCAAACAAAACACATTTTCAAGGGTCTCCAAGGCTACTGTTTCTCACTATTCTGGCTAAAGCCACTGAAGTCCACAGCTTGGACATCTGTCTCCTGAGCATTGTTCCCACTGCCACAAGTATTTTTCTATATTTCTCTCTCATTAACTTAGGCATCTGTAATGTGAAAACATACTGAGATACACTGGAGCAGGGATGGGTTTTCCATTTACATAAAGGAATAGGCCAGACTCAGTGGCTCACGCCTGTAATCCCAGCACTTTGGGAGGCTGAGGCAGGTGAATCACTTGAGGCCAAGAGTTTGAGACCAGCCTGGCCAACTTGGCAAAACTCCATCCCTACTAAAAATACAAAAGTTAGCCCAGTGTGGTGGCACATGCCTGTAATCCCAGCTACTCAGGAGGCTGAGGCAGGAGAATTACTTGATCCCGGGAGGTGAAGGTTACAGTGAGTTGAGATCACTCCATTGCACTTCAGCCTAGGTGACAGAGTGAGACTCCATGTCAAAGAAAAAAAAAGGAGGGGAATAATAAAAGAAGAGATAGCAAATGGGTAACAGTAAAACTACCTCTGCTAAAATCTAGTTCTAACTATGGCTGCTATGGACAGATCTTATAAATTTGAGAAAGAATCTCTGACCACCTCTGTGTATAAGGAAGTTTGCTAGTAGTAGTCCCTGGGAATACAGAAATAAAATTAAATAATTTCCATATTTAAATTTTGCCATATTAATTAATAGGAACAACAGGCATGCGATAACTAATTGCAAGTGATATGAGAGTTGCAAAGGAGAAACACTAGAGCAAGTAATATGCTAACTGGCTTGGTTTAAGTCACTTGCTCCATACCAAGAAATTCAGGTAGAGTCACCTTCTCTAGAGAAACATGGATTCTCAGATAGAAACTGGAGCTAGTGGCAAAGATGTTTGGTAGGCAACCTTCCTGTGTCTCTAGGAAATAGTGGCTTCTATTGTTGATATCTGCTGGATGCCAGGAACTTTACATATATTATCTCAATTATGTGTAAATACATATAGTTTCTTGCAACACAGATGTGAAAACTAAGTCTTAGGTAATTTGCCCAAGGTCTCATAGGTTGGGCTTTGAATCTAGACTGGGATTTTAATCCAACATCCATCTAACTCCGAAGCTCATGAATTTTTTCTACTGTTTGAAACTATTTCCAGAACATAGTGGTGTTAGGAGCAAATGTGGAGGATTCTAGTCCCAAATTTAATACTAAGTAACTATATGTCTTTAGACAACTCTTTTTTTATATCTTGTAAAAAAAAGAGTTGTCTAAAGGATATCTATCCTTATTGAAGAGTTGTCTAAAGGATATCTATCCTTATTGGAAAGATAAATAGAACAGTAGGAAAATATTCAGATCACATGAAATGCTCTTCACATGTGTGGAATGTTACCAATTATTAAATGACATTATAAGGTTGCTTCTGCCCCATACTCTATTATACCTGTATTCCTCCATCAGTCATAGTCAAGACTTAGGAGAGAAAGGCTAAGAAGAGTTTCAGGTTGGAATGTTAACACAGAGTCATAGACATGGCCCAACTAATTTTTATTTCCTGAGCCTCAAAATTCTTCATCTGTAAATTTTACAGAGGATTCTCATAATCAAAAAACATGACAAATCCTAAGTTGCTTATATTAAGCTTTCTCTACCTTGACGAGGGCCACAAATTGCCTATGTACCACAGGGACCTGGAAATCCAAAAAAAAGTTCAAATCTAAGTAGGCTATGTTCTGTCATATCATCAGTTCAGCACTAAGTGGACTGCACTTAATGAATTAAAGATGAAAGACACAGCAGGGAGCATGAAGGCAGGAAAAGACCTTTTATTTCAAATTTATGGGCTCATGATACGACAATTTGGAATCTGCAGATCAAAATTTTTCCACTCTTTCTGCAATTATTTACTTTCAAGTAAACATGTACAATTGCACATGTACAAACAGCATGTACTTTTTGAAATTATGGTCACATTTGGAATGGAGAAATCAAGTTAAGTCCTCATATTGGTAAACCACCATTGCTATATCTTAGTCTTTGAATCTTCTCCAAGAACAGGAACAGAGGAAAGATGAGCATAATATAAGATTCAGGTTGGCTGTGGGTCTGAGGGTCATATTGTAGATTGCAGAAAACTAACAGCCAGTTCCTCACCCACTTTTTAGCTGTGTGCTCAGGCAAGTTATAGAATCTATGGGTTTGAAAGGACCAGATTCTCTTCATGATGCCCCTTCTTCTTTGATTCTTGGAGCCCCCTACTCTAACTCCCCACCAGGTGGCAATCCTAGCTCTGCTTATTCCTCAGTGATATAGAACTGGTAACTTACTTCATGGAGAAACTCAACCCATCTCCATCCCCATCCTCCCAACTGTATCTTTGGATGCCTTCTTCCTTGTCTGTGAGAACAAGTTTTCCACATGAGAGTCCTTTGGAGCCAGTTATTTACATACCAAGTTTCCCTTCCTCTTTCACTTGACTTAATATGTCAGTGTTTTGTTTTCTGAACTGGAAAATTACACTAAAGATGGGATGAAATAATGAATATAAGGTGGGTTTTTTGAGATTTAAATCTCTTTCCACATAGACCATGAAACCCATGGGGAGGAAGGATGATAGAACAAGTGTGGTTCCTTAATAGAATTAGGCATGTTAAAAAGGAAAACGAGGGGAATGTAACAGGAAATACTGTTACTGTACTGTTGAGAGTGTCCGTGACACTTTCAACTTCATAAGAATCTAGGCCATGGGTCCAGCTGAGCCAGAAGGAAGATTGAAGCTTAAGGGAAGTTCTGAGGTCTGAGACATAGCAGTGGCCAAATTGACCCTCAGCTGGGCTGCTCTAGCTCTGAAGGGGTTGTAGGGATGGCTTTTCTATCTCATTCTCAGACAGAGAAGAAGAGAGCAGTGCATACTTTACAGAAAGATCCACAAAGCCCTGAGAGCAGATTCAGCTCAACTGCTACTCTCACTCTCTTACCCCTAAGCCAGCTACATGTGATGTGCCTGAGACAGGCCTGCACCAGTCCACTGTTTACAGGGGCCTATGAAGACTCAGATAGAGCCATGGAAAGAAGCAATCCACGTATCATGTATCCAGGGGCTGCTGTTGGAGCCAAATATTTTCCACTTTCAAAAATGTAGATAATGTTGAAACATAAAGGCCCTTTTGAGAATATTCAACCTAGAATTTCTTGAAAGTTCTATCAAGGGAACTTCTACCACATCATCTGCAGAGATTGATTAAAATGCAGATGATAGGGTCTTTTTCAGACCCACTGAATCATACTTTCCAAGAGTGAGCCCAAGAATCTGCATGTTAAAATCCCAGGGGTCTCTGTTGTACCCTGAAATTTGAGAACCTCTGACAAATGTTGGTGCTCTGTGTGGTCAGTCACCTGATATTCACAAGGTAAAATGTAAAGGCCTCTTACTTCAATATCATCTGGAGGGACTGTAGCAAATTCAGCGTTGGGGTCTCCTGCTAACCATCTTGAATCAGAATTTTGTATGTGTGCTAAAGTTTGGGAAGCCCAATGCCTTCATTGTACAGTAAAGAAACAAGCCCAGAGAGAGCAAGTGACTTGCCCGTGTGGCTGTCGATCTGAATGGTGGTCACCCCTTGAGAGTTATTTATGTCTCAGTTTAGCTTCTGTGGCCACCGCAGTCCTCAGAAGTTTTCGAGGTCAAGAGTGAAATACACAACTGCTCTGGGTAGTTGCATGACCCCAGGTCAAAGCTCCTCTTTCAAGAGATTATGTAGAACAGTTTTAAATTAAAGCAATGTAAACTCAAAAAGCTCTCTTATAAGCAACAGGGTACTGCAGGCTCTTCTCCAGATGGAATCTTAGGGGACTCCAGAGTAAAGTAGTTTTCTCTTCAAGGAAACTGTTAACTATGGCTTTGAGCCAGACCGAATAAAAACACTAAAATAACTTCCAATAATTTACCAAACCCATTTTTTTGTTGTTTTTGTAGTTGAAACACATACCTATTAAATAAAAGATAAATGCATGCAGTTTTGTATTAGACCTTGCCTGAGCCCATGAGTCTGATCCCTCAAGCCTATGTATTTGAGGTTTTGGCTCTGTGTCCACCTTGTCTCTTCAAGGCTGTAGTCTGGAACACCTCTGGACTGGCAAGCTTTGTCCAAGGATCCTCTAGGGGAATCCAATATAAGGCCACTGACCACTAAAATGAGAACAATTTCCAAAATGATAAGGCAAGGTAGATTTTCTTTGAGAGATTAAGCAATTGCCACTGACAACAGTGCCATTGTATGATTTGCATTTGGGCTAATGCTTATTATCTTAGCAAGTGTTTCACCAGTGCTACATAATTAGGAAAATTGAATGCTGTACCACCTTGAATACATAATTCTGTAAAAAAACAGAACTCAACTGGATTTTGGAACTTCTGAGAGTAGAGGAAAGAGGAGGCAAGGAAAGGAAGGAAAATTTATAATCTCACATTTCCAATCAAAGGACATGGTTACAATAATGTAAAGGTCTGTAATCTCTTATCTATCTCAATTGTGAAATTATAAAGCTCTATAAAATGGAAGCAATTTTTTTTCATTAATTTGATGCCAAAACTCATTTGACAGCAAAACTTGACCTGAATTGTCATGAACTTAGTCTTTATCCTTTTTAGTATGAATATTCAGACATTTTTTCCTACAGGAATGTTAATGGCTTAATTATGGAATGTTTCCCAGACATTGCTGAAGGTATTATATAATAAACAGTGCATACTCCATGTCACCTTTCTAAAAATCTGAAAAAAATTAAATGCTAAAACATGGATAACAGCTTGTGAACCTACAATAATAATAGCTAACATTTATGGAGGCTGGGCGCAGTGGTTCATGCCGGTAATCCCAGCATTTTGGGAGGCCAAAATAGGTGGATTTGGGAGGGTGGATTGCTTGAGCCCAGAGTTCAAGACCAGCCTGGGCAACATGTTGAAACCTCATCTCTACAAAAAAATAAATAAATAAATTAGCCAGGTGAGGTGGTATGTGCCTGTAGTCCTAGCTACCAGGGAGGCTTAGGAGGATTACCTGAGCCCTGGAGATCAAGGCTCCAATGAGCTATGAACATGCCACTGCACTTCAGCTTAGGCAATAGAGTGAAACTCTGTCTCAAAAAAAAAAATGTATAGAAAACCTGCTATATGCATGAAGCTGTGCTAATCTCTCTTCACCTCATTTAATGTTCATAACATTAGAAGGCAGGTATTATAATCATGTCCATTTTAAAATCTGGAAACTGATTCTCAAAGAGGCTAAGTAACTTGCTCAGATTCTCACAGCTTATAGATCAAACTAGGTCACTTTGGGTTTAGAACTGACATGCTTAACTGTTGAACTGTACCACGTGGGAGAGATGAGCAGTAGTGACAGTGTGGACTCTTCATTTGCTTTATGTGGAGGTAGAATAGGGTACCACCCATTCTGTTATTTGAGAGCCAAACTTCTACCTCCAAATATGTCCTCTCCTAATCTCTACTTCTCTGTGATACCGCTAATAATATTTTATTCTTTGAGATTCATTTGGACAGTGTTTTGCACAAGAGCCAGCTGTATCAGAAATCAACTGGCTAGCTTGTTAAAATACAGATTCCTGGGATCCATCCTAGACTTATTGAATCAGAATTGCTAGGGGCTGGGTCTGAGTTGATTCTTATCACATTAAACTTTGAATGAACAGTAAATGCCCTGAGAAAAGCCAATCATTAACCCTTATCAAACAACATCTTAGCTATCAATTGACACCTAGCTGGAATGGCAAAAATGAACTCATTGATGGGCACCTAGGAAGTGGAAGATGTCTGGAAGGCAGATCAGGAAATTAGAAGGGTGAGATATGGAAAGGAAATAAAAAAGAAGTGTATGATAGTATCTCCCTACTTTGACAATATGTGGTAAGGGCAGAGTCTCACCACTGGCCATTTTTCATCTACACTGGAAACATTTTGGAAGTAAATCTTTCATTTTTTTGCTGCTCAGAGCACCAATCTCTTATCTTATTGATATAATCACCTTCTGAGGTAAGCAAAATAGCAATCCTCGTGAGGTAAAAAAGGAAACCAAGACCCAAATGAGTTCTTCAAGGTCATCCAACTGATTAATGCTAGTGGTCGGTGGATTCATGTTTCTGGCCTCCAATCTTAACACTATTTGTCTGCCAATAATTTTGTCATAGGTCTGGAGAAAATGAACCATCAAATAAAACCTAAGGAAGTCAAGTCTTACATTTTAGAAGATTCAGTGTTACATATTTTTTCCACCAACGGACAATTTAAATGCATTTAAATAGTATGCTACACAAGGAAAGAACAATGAGAGGAATTGAAGTGCAGAATAGTTAAACTGCTATTATATGTTTGGGGTTGTTTTTAACTTTTACTGGTTGCTTTATTTTTGTTATCAATGCTGGAAAGACTGCTGAACATTTTGATCTTTTTACTTTTAAAAATATTCAGTTCTTGTTTGCTAGGTTCTCAACCTTAATTCTTAGTCTTGCATGCCATTTCCATGGCAAGAAAATGTGACCTCAGACAGGGACTAGAAAGATAGAAAACATGGATTAACTGCCATCACAGCAATCATATCCCTACAGCCATGCAGGCTAGGGTTGGGGCACTAGTGGTCAAGTCCAACCAGTGATTATTCTAATTCAAGCTAAGTGCTCTTTAGAGCAGCATTTCTCAAACTTTAACACACATTCTAGTCACCTTGGGAATCTTATTAAAGTGTGAAAAATGATTTAGTAGTTCTGGGGTGAGACCCAAGATTGTGCATTTCTAACAACCTTTCTGGTAGTGCCAATGCCACTTGTTCCCACATCATATTTTGAAGAGCCAGTTGCCTGAACCATCATCATGTCCAAGCAGTGTATACAAATGAGCACATTTATGGTCTTGGGGGAACTACCATTTGGACAGCAGCCCTGATGAGCATGCCAGCCATGATATTAACTATCTGTGTGACCTTGAGAAAATATCTCTACCTTTCTGGGTCTGGTTTTCTTATCTGCAAAATTATGAATTTTGCCTGGATGATCTCCTGAGATCACTTTGGATTGTCAAATTTTTTTGACTCGCTGATGGAAAAAAAGATACTTTAGAACAGAAGTGTCCAATCTTTTGCCTTCCCTAGGCCACATTGGAAGAAGAAGAATTGTCTTAGGTCACACATAAAATACACTAATGATAGCTGATGAGCTTTAAAAAATCTCATAATGTTTTAAGAAAGTTTACAAATTTGTGTTGGGCTGCATTGTGTTAGGCTGCTCATAATGTTTTTAAAAAGTTTACAAATTTGTGTTGGGCTGCATTCAAAGCCATCTTGGGCTGCATGTGGCCACAGGTTGACCAAGCTTGCTTTAGAACAAAGGTTTGGTCTGAAACAAATGGCCTTTATTACAAGGAAAGAGAGGGAAGAGAGAAAGGTACTGTAACTGTTGTATATATCTTCTT
Organism: Cheracebus regulus; assembly: GCA_963574635.1. Lineage (NCBI taxonomy): Eukaryota > Metazoa > Chordata > Mammalia > Primates > Pitheciidae > Cheracebus > Cheracebus regulus. The sequence goes on along the minus strand of CAUYQU010058916.1, from coordinate 16,272 downwards.
AATCCCAGGTCCTTTTTGTGTTCTAAGGTAATTTATTTCTTCCAAATGCAGAACATTGGCCTTCTCCATGAAGAAGGGGCAACACTGAGTGGCGGACAACACTTTTTCACATCTCTCCAATTCAGCTGATAGCATCTCCTAGTGTCTTCTTCACAGCTAACAGCTTTGGCTACTTCCTCGTGGTACTGCCTCTATGATCACAGAGCAAATCCACTGTCTGTTCATTGGTTTCCAGTACTAGTGCTCAATTCTACTCAATCCCACCTGATTCCAGGAGATATAATGGAGAAGTGCACAATTTTCAAGCAGAGAATCTGATTCTACAGCCTCAAATGCAGCATCCAAGCCTGGAGAGCCTTGCCAAAAGGGGGCAAGTCATGCCTGTCTTGGCCACCACAGTGATGCCTGTATCCTACTGACTTGAGCATCTCACCCAGTTTCATGGTGACCCTCCAATCACTCAGAGTTCCTTGCTCAGGTGACTACCTACTTGACAGCTCTCCAGATCTCTAATCCTGCAAATGATGCCCAGATCAAGCTCTTTTTTGATTACCTGTCTCAGAAGTTAGAAAGTTGTGGGATCATATCTGGGCCTGACAAGAGTACCTTATTGAAGCAATATGAGAATTTTATTCTTGAGTTTCACCAGTCACTTGGTGAACCCACAAAACAGGAAATGAACCCTCTGATGAATGCTAAGGTTGACAAAGGGGACAACTCCTCTCAACAGGACCCTACTTCTTTCCAGCTCCTTGCTCAAAATCTGATCTGTAATGAAACCAATCAGAAAGGTCAATTTGAAAAGGCAGTAGCTGATTCCAACCAGGATGAAGAGCGTGTCACAGATACCACGGACAATCTTCCAGACCTGATCACTCAGTGCATTCAGTTGGACAAGAAGCATAGTGTCAGGCCAGAGCTCCTACATTCAGAGACCCAGTTCCCATTGTTGACTTCCTTGATCCAACACCAAGCTCTCGTTAGCCCCACAGATCCACCACCCAAAAAAGGGCCTATGCAGCTGCGAGAAGGCCAGCTGCCTCTCACCCCAGCCAAACGAGCCTACCAACAAGAAACTCAGTTGTGCCTCTACTGCAATCAATCTGGTCACTTCACAAGAGATTGCCTCACCAAACGTTCTCGAGCTCTAGCAATGACAAATAACACAGCTCACCAGTAAGAAGAGACCGGGAAAGTCACTTTTTAAACTTATATCCCTCTCACTTCCACCCTTACCAATTTATTTCCTGAATTAACTTTTAAAAGACAAATGGAGAACTGTGATATATATGCAGTTATGAACTGAAATGCTTTGGAGAATTTAAACAATCAGATCTTGTTCATTGGCAAGTGACCTCTCACCAAACCTAGCCCAAGAATGATGAAAACAATTCACGGGCACTTTCTGCAGTTGGGATTAATTCTCCAAGAGTACCAAAAACCTGCAGGCAAAACTTTGCCCAGTAGAAGCCACTGAAAATAACCATGGAAGTGCATTGTGAACCTTATCCTCAATGTAGTCACCATCTCGGAGATCTGGGTTGAGTTTGTTGGCCCAAGTCCTGTATCTTGTGTGCCTAGAATTGAACCCAAGCCTTTACCTTCACCCTTATTTGTTTATATCTTAGTTTCCTGTTGGCTTAGGACCTTTGGCTGAAGTCCAAATGACAGTCCTATATTCTGCTAAAATTCTCCTCCTAGAGTTTGGACCATGCTTCACCTATTGACTAGGATCTAGCTTCAGCATAAATCAAGCTTCCTGGAACCACAGCTCTGCCACACTTCTATAGAGCCATGTATTTTGTTTCCATCTAAAGACTCATGCTTTCACAACAAACAGAACCTCCTGGCTATTTACAAACCAGATTGTATGGGCATTTGAACACTGTGTGGAACTGTTGGTCCCTTTTTTTGTGGACTAGCCCATCATGCTTTTAGCCAAGGCCACCAATTCCAGTTTACTCCTCCCTTCTCTAACATCCCTACTTGAGGTTCCATCAAGTCTTATAGCCAAGTTAATATGCTCTAGGATAAGGATTTCTGAAAGGTATTTAGTGAGAGTTGGAGAAGGCATCTCATAATTACTGTGTCTGTAGCATGTCCTTGCTGCCTTGGGCAGAGGATCTGGCCAAATAAATCACCACTGAAGACTGATAGCCAGACCCTGAAGTAGTTTCTGACTCTAGAAGCCTCAATGTAGTCACCATCTAGAATTACTGTTCATTGCTGTCGAGCTCTACCTTCATGGACCACTGCTGGTGTCCTCCATCTAATTGAGGATCTTAAAAAATAATGAATAGCAAACAATTCCTAAACTATCTCATCTGAAAAATCCTGGGGCACATACATTGAAACCATTTGTGCACAAAACTCAGGAAGTCGGGGTTTTATTGCTTATGTTTTTACTCTTAGTACACACAAGCTCTGTGTATAGATTCCTGATGCTTCTGAACAAAAGTAGTGTTATGCGAGGAAAGACACAACTCCCTAATATGTTACGACTATTCAGCGATGATTACTGTTTGCTGGTAATTGACAGCCCTCTGTTCCCTGCTTCTTGTTGCTGATGTATGCCCCCAAAGTGAATATCCTGGAGAAATATCAGTAATCACATATTCCCTAGCAACCATCAAGGCCTCTCAGAACATGAAATGCCATTGTACTTTGGCTTTGTTTCTGGAGAATTGTGCTAACTTTGACAATGCTTAAACCTAGCTAGAACCTTACTACTCTCATTCCGTAGTACCAACAAACCAATGTTTTCGCCCATTAGTGCCTTGCTAGCCACGGTGCCAATCTTATTTGCATTCACAAAGGGTTTTCTTTAACAACGGTTTGCTATATGACCAAATTATTCTATATGCTCCCACCACAGAGACCTGAGTGAACATATTCCAGTTATGCTAAGACATTCTGACTATAGTACTGGGATTGTATGAGATCCTCTAACAAGTAGAGCTATTGAACTTAGAGTGACTCTGAAATTACCTGGAACTATTTTGATCTATCTCTATCAATTCTATAATAAAGGGTTAACCTCATGGCCTCTAGTCACTTTCCTTACCAAACCCAGTATGGTCTTGGAATGATGAGAGGAACATTCAGTTGTCTTAAAACAATCTTTCCTTATTTTAGGGCCACAATTCATCATTTTGGGTTCTTTCCCAAAGATACATTACTTTATTTCCTGTTTGGATTTTCTCTTTGCAGCAATGTTACCTTCTTTCCCTAGAAAACTTCAGACTTCATAGCCTCTCAGAAAATATAACCAATCCAGGACTATGAACTTCAGTTCATCCTCCACTTCTGGGGATCCCTTATTGAGGTATTCCAAATCAAAGATCTCTTGTACACTATGCAATACAATCCAACAGCCAGACTGAGCATATGAATGAGATGCTGGAATGATGCTTTACTATCTACTAGCGAGCAACTATTTTACCCATTCAAAATTTTTGTTATAGTGACACCATCCATTATATGCCATCCTTTTCAACTAGAATGACTCATGATTTAGCATAAAGAGAGTTACAAGGGTGTGTCCCCAGAAATTATAACTATATGAATTTCTATGAGAGTAAAACTACTTAGAATCTACAGAGAACAGATGAATTATAATCTACTCAAAGATGCAGTCAACAACTGCAATGGCTTGGGAAACCACCAGGTCCAACCAAGGCTGTAGCTCTAAGGAAGCAGATCTGCTCCATATTGAAGCCAACTGGCGAGATAGATTCTAATCATTTTGTGATAAGTCTGAAGAATTTGTTAATGAGAGAATAGTATTCACAGAGCACAGAAAAGTAAGAACTTAAATAAAAAGAACATCGGTAATCCCCCTAGATTCAGAGATGAGTTGTTGACCAGCAGACTGTTTGGCATTTCCATCCCTGCAATGGCCATCCCAAATTGTGTCGGCCATTAAGATGGTCACCTAGCCCCATTGCTCTGATTCCATGGTCTCAAAGTAATTTGATTGTAATTAGTTTCCCTTATGAACTTTGTTATAGAGAGAAAATTTGCTAACCAGCTGACATGAGTGTTCTAGCCTATTTCAGATTTAATTCTCATTATAATTGAATAAACTGGTGTTTGGCTTATACATCAGTTTTCGTGGGTTTAAATAGCACCCATCTTGATTTTAATCACCTCTGAGTACACTGAGAAAAATAAGATTCTCATTTCACAAAGTCAGCATCATAGTGTGAATCATAGTGAGTCTACTGAACATTGGCCTCCCTGGGAACTTTTCCCCAACAGTCAGCCAGCTTCCCTTATCTCCCTCATTTGTCTATAGCTGTAGAAAATTCCTAAATATCTACAATTTTCACTTTCTGCATTTACCTTCACTTGCATCCTGCCATAAGCAATTGCCTTTTACAATATTTCATAGTTCAGTCTACCTATCAGAATAATCAGGCATGGATGAAGCATAACACATGACTGTAGACATGAGCCACTGAAATACACCATTAGAGAGGGAGAAGTGTATGATTGGCCTCATTCTCACCACTTCCATTCTGTCCAGATGACAATGCACAAGACCCATTCTGTCACTGTCCTTAGATTTATGCATGATGATGCAACAAACATCACTCTTTTTTGAAATCTAGAAGATAATTTCTAGAATAATGTCTAGAATGATGATTCTCACAACTTCTTGCCTATGACCACAATAGTCATCTCTGGAGCAAAATACAGAATTTAGGATATGCAGAATTTCTACCACCATCTGGGCAAAATCTAACATCTCATGCCCTTAAAAGGGCTCTGGGTGCTTGTTTCATATCTGTATAACCCTGTCACATTGGTGTCACATTGGTAGCCTGTTTCATGGCGTCCCTATGATGGCCCAAAATTCATTTGGCCAAGTGAATGGAAAAATCTTCAAGAGAATTTAGTGTCATGGATCTTCAATGTCATCTTAGGGCAAGAGTCACTGACCACATTTCAAAACCAAGAGTCCCAGAAGTGAGTTACACCATTTACTAGAGTCACGAGAACTATCTCGGTCAACATGTCTTAGTACCCAGACCACACTGCCCCATCATTTACATCCACTATGGTTTTGAGCATTCACACTTATTGGTATAACTTCCTGGTATCAGCTGTGTTTCTTACGTCTGTTTGGACTTGCTTCCTGCTCATTGATTTCTAGTATGTATTTTACATAGCTCTGGTTCTCTTATCTAGCCAGCTCAGTGATAAGTCAGTTGTGACTATATTCCAAAAATCCCACTTGCTTCATAGTAACCCGGTGAAGGACTATGTAGAATTTCAGTTTTCTCTATACATAGAAGACTCATCCCTCTAGGGATGTAATGTGGTTTTGTAGACATCTAGGGAAAGGGAACTAATAGTTAGTGAATGCCTACTTTATGCCAGGCACTGTGCTGAAAGCTTTATTAATGATACCTATTTTAATACCATATCACTAAAAGATGGAATATCCATTTCTGGCATTTAATGCTCACCACGCCTTTATGAGATAGGTGTTATAAATTCAATTTAAAGATGATGAAACTAAGGTTTAGAACAGTTAGATAACCTTCCCAAATTCATCAAGCAGTAAGTGGTTAAACTAGAATTTGAAAGCTTATCTTTTTGATACCAGAGCCTTGTTATCTCTGATAGAAACTCTCTTATTCATACCCCTCCTGATTACCATAACTTACTCAATTACACATCCCATAAGCACTTCATGAAGAGGGGCTACTCTAGTAACTGGTATTCACATAACCACTGATTGAAATTCTTGTTCTAAGCAACAGTCTACAAAGGAATCATGAAACAAATCAACACCTTCCAGGAATTTGTAATTTCATTTGTGTTTCTCATAAGTTGGGGAATATTCCTTGACACATCTAAAAATACACTACTTCTACATTACTGATTGGGTAGGCTCTCACTTGTTGAGTCAGGAATCTAACAAAGGTTTCTGACTAACACAAAGGCTTTATATTTCAGTAGCTCTTCATTCAAAGCCATTGAGTCTTTTTGAAAAATGATGTTTATAGTGGCTGCAGGAATGCCAGGAGACAACTTCAACATCTTCTGATTATTGTTATCTGCCATAGTCATTGGAAAATCAATATTAAAATAAGAGTTTGGTTAATTCTGATAGCAGCTAGCCATTTAAATTTGAGAACTTTCTTCATGGTGTCAACCTCAGGGAATATCCTGTCTAACAATCTGACTCTGAAGGGAATTTGTGAAAAGATAGTTTTGTTCTCTTTGACATTCGCCATGAGTTTGGGAACAACTATCAAATATCATGTTTCCCTTAATTGCCTATGATAATTCTATCATCCATGAGTTTTTTTAATTAAGTCTACTTGCTTTCAGCCTGTAACATCTTATGGGGCAATAGAGACCACAGGTTTAATACCTGCCATTTAAATCAGACTTCCACTTACATGCATTAACTTCACCTATGTATAATGTAAAGGCATCCCTCTTTCCATTCAATTATTCCAGGAAATGAAGGAGTCTGTGTTGATGCTGTCACCTTATACATGATTTTAGAGGCTTGAAATAATAAGTTACTGAGAATTTATTATATGTCAACTGTAAGAGTGGTGGATTTATGTGCATAATTCCCATTATAGCCTCATGAGAAGGCACTATCAATATTCTCATTTTACGGGTGAAAACAAGTAAGCTCACAGAGTTTAAGTAACATTTCCAAGGTCGCTAGCTAATAAATCATAGAGCCAGGATTCATATTTGGGTCTCTCTGACAGAAAAAGCCATGTTCTTCACTGCTATACTACCTGTCCTTCCCAGATTCGTGTCCTAGTCTAAAATGTCCTCATCTTTTTAGTGGATGCTTGTGTGTTCACCTATCTAGACCAGTAATCATCCAGCACGTCCTTTCCAAACTTTCACCGGCTCTACTGTCTTTAGCAGAGGACAATCATCACAAATGTACCCAGCATTCCAGGTCTGGGCACTAAATAAATTTGAATAAGATACAGTTTTCTTATTTTTCACTAATGCTTCCTAAAAATGATTCCAAAAACTTCTTGGCCTTTCTGGGTTTTATCAGTACCTTGAGGAAAAAAGTCATTGTAGATTCTTCCCTAAAGGCCACAAGTCTCTTCCTTGAGTTGAAGTTGATGGCACTAAGCCCATTACTTTAAAAATGTAGTTAGAATATGATGTAATAAATGGATGTTTTTAAACTGATGTTGAAGTTTTTTCTTCTTAGTGCTCTCACAAGTTTTTCCTATAGTTTTCCCCCACTGGCTTCCTTAATAATAATTGTAATAATAAGTAACAACTACTATTTATTGATCATTCATTACATGTTGGACATTGTGTCCTTTGATTTATGTTCATTTTCTCTTTAAATTCTCACTACCTTCTTAGATAGATGTTATTATTATACCTATTAAGCAAATGAGAAAATTGAGCCTTAGAATAGTTAAGGACATTGCCCATGGACACAGAGCAAGTAATAGAGGGAGAACTCAAATGCACCTACATCTATCACCAAAGACCTTACTCCTACATAGTACATTACTATCTATCTATCTACAATGGGAGTCCACAAACGATCATCTATGGGCAAAATCTAGCCTACTGCCTATTTTTATAAATAAAATTTTATTGGAATACAGCCGTACCCATTTGTTTATATATTGTCTATAGCTGCTTTCATATTATGACATTATATGGCCCACAAAGCCAAAAATATTTGCTCTCTGGTTCTTTACAACTTTCCTGACCTTGAATCTATAATATGTAGGGAATCCATGAGCCCCACATCACCCTTGGGTACCCAGAGTTCAGTGGTGACAAAGGAATGAGAAAAAGACAGATTAAGAGAAAAAGTGGGACCGGGGGCCATCACTTCATTACTCTAGAGGAAACATAGAAGGCCCCAAGCTCTGATCATCTACTCTATTTATTGGTTAGATCCTTTGATTTACAGGGTAGGGATGGAGTGATGGTGAGGAGAGGGTGATGGTGGAATGAATCAGTGAGCCAGAACTGGTGTGTCATTCTAAGGATTGATAACAGTGGTGTTTTGGGAGTTTCACAAGACAAGAACATGTGGTTATCTTTAGCTTATTATCTATGTACAGCTGATGGAACATGAGCCTTACAAGGAGCCTACAAGTCTGGCTACGTCATAGTGCTACAAATGGGTTCTACATCCTTGAGCACAATGTTTATGGTAACAGAGTGAGGTCACCCTGCACCGAACATAAGATATGAAGAGGCCTTCCTTCTCAGAGGCCTCCTGCAGCCTTCAGCAGTTTGTGGTTCCTTGTTTATATGTTACTCACAACATATTTATGTAGGCACTCTTTAAGTCCTTTCTCCTTTGCAGTGTTTTCCAACATAATATATTAAAGTATTTAATCAGACCCTGAGACAACTGAGTGTCTAGATTTCTTGTTTCAAATGGCCCATTTGTCTCTAGTTTTTATTTCCTGCTTCTAAATTAGCTCCATATGATGAATTGATGGGATTAAATAGTCTTGATTTAGAGACTTACCTAGAACATTTTTCATAGACTAAATAAATGTTTCTCTGGTGCTCTTTAGCAATACCCATGCTTTCTGTACCAAACAACTTTAATAGATTGGCCAGGTATGGTTGTGGGAGATATTTGCTGTTTGCCTTCTCACTAAGTATTCTACTTTTGGCAATGGTTTCTAATTTTCATGTGGAAATCTAACTTTTTCCCACTTTAGTCCAGCTTCCTGGGTGACATTCCACCTCCAGCCCTGGTACCCAGGCCTAAGTAAATCATCATATCGGTTTTCCCTGGCCACTGTGACTATTCCTAGAGTAAAATGAATTTTTTGACTTTTGGGAGAGGGCTCTGATTTTTTATTTATTGGAATGGGATATAGAAGTAGTAGCTCGGATTGCTCATGACAGTCATCTTTTGATTAGGAGAAGAGACCCCATTTGATTAGAATGGAGACATCCCGAGAAAGTAGAACTGATAGGTAGGCAGATAGAAATCAAATCCTGATGGTGGTTTCATGAATCACTGAATCCAGGTGCACCTGAAGGTGTTTAGCCATGTGCACTAAGAAAATTTTTTTATAAAAGCAATCTTTGTAGGGTTTTCTCTCTTTTGCAACCAGAGTCTGATACAATGACTTTCCCTACTGAAACTACACTTTTTTTTAGCCCAATTTCTTGTAACAACTTGAGTAGTGATAGCAAAAAGTTGTTAGTTGCCTAGAAACAGCAACAAAGTTCCCACATTTTTGTAGTGGTATTAGGCAAAAACCATCAGTATTATGCACTCTGCCACACTTTTAATCTTTTAATACAGAAATTCCCAGCTTTACTACCAGGAGAAGATTTTCATAGTCTTCTGGATTTATGAGTTTTTGTTTGACCCACCAGGGAGATACAGGCTGATCTTGTGTAGGCCAATCACCCTCCAAAAGGATTACAAGCTTCTGCTCTGAAGTCCTGTCATTACTTAATAAACAAATGTAAGATGGCTGCATAGGGTTTGTGGGGCAAGTTGTGGCCCAGGACCTTTCTCATGATCAACACCTGAACCTTTGCCAAGTACATGGCAAGATAGCAAAATATAGTGGTTAACAGTGGGGAACTCTGCAGTCAGAGTGCCTTCATTCAAATGTTGGCTCTACCTCTCACTTGCCACATAGCCATTTGCCATTTCTTTAACCTGCTGTTCCTTAGTCCCTATTCTGTATAGTGCTGTTGTGAAGACTAAATGAATTATCATTTATGCTAACTTAAAATAGTGCCTGGCACACAATAAGCATAATGTATTTTTTATATTAAAAAATTAATAAAAGGCATACAAAAGTTCTACAGACATTCTAAAGATATATGCAAATGTTCTGTCAAAACATACATGGTCCCACACCATATAACATATGATGGAAATAATAATACAGATACCTTTGAATAAGAAATGATGTTTAACTTGATACTCAGAATAGGTTATTCTTGTCAAACTCTCAATCCTATTACATGGACTCTTATCTCTTGGGACTATTGCAGACATGCTCTAGCTTGGAGACTACATATGGATAGAAGTCAATATGAACATATAAGCCTCTCCCTTTCTCAACCAGTGATACATTTCTGCTTTTCTCCCTTTGTTGGAGTCACCACCTGTGGGGGTCTGTCCTGCAGACCCTGACTCAGGGACAGATGAGTAAAGTACACTGACACACAGATATTATGCATTGCCCGTTTGACCGAGTGTCCAGGGAGCTTAGGGACTCCCTGGAGAGTGCTATTAAACAGTTGCAACCACTGGCCTCCACACACTGGCCTTGCTGGCCTTTTTTCAGCACACATTAAATGACAAAAACTCTGAGTCGACACTACTAGAGGTTGAAGATTAAAGGACAGGTTCCAATGCCCAAAGCAAACACCATTAGTGGGTAATATCCCTGGTCGACCTCCCCTCGCCCAAGAGGGGCATCTGGCTCAAAAGTTAGTTTTAAGACCACAGGAGTAAACAAGTTATTCAGATAAACTTCACCACACAGCCTAGCTATTTGCTTTTCTTATTAACTAAATGTAAAGGGGATTTAGGCTGCCTTCTGCCTAAACTTCTACTAAAACAATGCAAACTTCTTGGCCTTCCAAGAAGGTTTGTGACTATATTCTATATCTTTCTCTAATATTTTTCCCTTAATATTTTTTGCCACCACCCTAAGTGAATCTCCACATCTCTTTACCCCAAAAAACATGAATCTCAATTTCAGAGATGTGTTTTTGTTTCATTTTAGCAGCTAGGAAGGACTATATTGAAGATTCTTTAAATTTCTTCTGATGTCACCCATGTTTCCTGCACTCCCTTAAGCCCATGACAATCCCAATTCAAATAATCTTTGAACACTTACCTAACCCTGTGCCTAGCACTATGCCACAAAATATAAGAAATGCAAAGGAGTGAAAGCTAAGGTGTTTAGACTTGAAAATCTTACAATATGATTGAGAAGACAAGAAGGAAACCAAAGGACACAATGCAAGGAAATGACTGGTTTTGTTTCTAAACTTTCAATACTGACCACAGATAGAAGAGATTTAAAGAAATCTATCCTAATGCCACAATTCCTTCAACATTTGAGCTGGTTATACAATTAGTGGGAACCAATACAAAGTGAAGATATGGAGCCTCTAGTTTAAAAAGCATGGGGAGAAAAGTGTCATTACAGGTACTACACATTTGTTTCTCATGTAGTCTCACTCTTACCCTATAGTAAGAGATTTTTTTTATTAAAAAAATAAATTCAAACATACATAAAGCCTGAAAGAAGGTGTGGTGGAAACCTGGTATACATTTGTATAAGTTTCCTGGTGCTGTTCCAACGAATTACTACAAACTTGGTGGCTTATAAGAACAGAAATTAATTTTTTCACAGTTCTGGAGGCTAGAAGTCTGAGATTAAAGTGGTGGTAGAGACAAGCTCCCTACAAGAAATAAGTATCTTTCTTTTCCTCTTCCAGACTCTGATGACTCCTGGCATTCCTTGGATTGTGGCAGTAAAATTCTAATCTCAGCTTCTGTCTCTACATGGCCTTATGCCTTTGCTCTGTCTCCTCTACTTTCTCTTCTAAGGAAAGAGTCATTGGATTAAGCCACCCTAAATACAGTATAATATCATCTTGAGATCCTTAATTTAATTATATGTACAAAGACTGTACTGTCCAAATAAGTTGACATTCACAGATACTAGGAATTAGGACTCAGAAATATCTTTGGGGGTGGGTGGCAGGGGGTAGTATTTGACCCACTACAACCCTTTAGCTAGTTTCACCAGTTTTTAATATGTTGCAAGATTTTTTTGCTTCTCTGTCTCTACCATTCTCTCTCTCTCTCTCTCTCTCCCTCTCAATTTTGATTGCCCTTTCATTCCTGAAAGATAATTTTGCTGGATACGGGACTTACTGCAAATTCTGAAAATTACAAATATCATGGCACTTCAACTCTAAATATTTCAACAGCCATCTCTAAAAATAAGGAATTTTTCTACATAACATTTGGGAAATTTAACATTAATATAATAGTATCATATGTCATTCACTTCATATTTTATTCTTCCATTTCCCCTAAAATTGTCTTTAATAATCTTGTTTATGATTCAGGATTCAATTGAAGTCCACCTACTGCATTTGGGTTATGAAGTCTCTTTAGTTTCTTTTAATATTGATTAGTCTCCTGCTATTTTTGTTGCTAGTTTGAGGTTCATGACATTGATAGTTTCCAAAAGCCCAGGTCCATTCTATAATGTATAATATTCCATGTTCTGGACTTTTCTGATAGTTTCTTCATGATTATATTCAAGTTAAACATTTTGAAAAAGGCCACTACATAGGTAATGCCAAGAGTGTTGGTATTCCCTATATTGCTGATTCTGGGATTGATCCCATTGTTAAGTTGCAAATCTATGAGATCTCTACATTGTGAATGTATCTTTTTTCTTTGATAGTTAAAATTAAATATGGGATGATACCCTGAGACTTTTTGACTATCTTAACAATTCTTTACCCAATGGTTTTAACGCCCAGTCATGATCTATGCTTACCCTTGCTATTACACTGGGATGAGGTAAAACAGTAACTTACTAATTCTACCATTTTTCTACATTTATTAGTGGACATTCTTCCATAAAGAAGAAGGGCTTCCTCTTTTTCTCTCTCTTTCTTTATTATGATTGTGGAATTAATAATTATTGTACTATCCAATGTAATATTTATTTATTTTCCTTCCTGGCATTCCAAGATTTTTTTTTATTATTTTCTTCCTGTTTCAAGAACTTCTTGAAACAGAAAAGTTCTATTATGGTGGGTCTATTCACAACAAGTTTTCTTTGCTTGTCTTAATCGAAGAATTTTGATTGCCCTTTGATTCCTGAAAGATAATTTTGCTGATATGAGACTTACAGTTGATAACTATTATTATTATTCAATAAGTCTTATGCCACTTCCCTCTGGATCCATGATTTCTGATGAAAAATCTGCTGCCATTTGATTTTCTTCCTGACTCTAGGTAAACTGTTGTTTGTCTCTTACTGCTTTCAATATTTTTTCTGTCTTTTATTTTCAGAAATTTGACTACAGTATCTCTTGGAGTGAATTCCTTTGGGCTTATCCTGTTTGGAATTGCAAAACTTCTTGAATATGTACTCTAATGTCCTTAGAGTTTCAGTCATCATTTCATTGAGTATATTTTCAGCTCTGCCTCTTTCCACTCTCTGAGACTCCAGTAACAAGAATATTAGATCTTTTGTTATAGTGCCACAAGTCCCTGAGGCTCTGTTCAGTTTTTAAATTCTATTTTCTCTCTGTTGTTCAGGTTGGGTAATTGCTATTGTTCTGTCTTCCAGTTCATTAATTATTTCCCTGTCCCCTCCATTCTGCTATTGAGCCCATCCGTTAAATTTTTTAAAAAAATATTTGGGTTATAATATTTTTTGATTCAAAAATTCCCATTTGGTTATCCTTTACATTTTCTATTTCTTGGCTTAGGCTTTCTTCACTATTTCTATTTTTTTATTTTTATATTTATAATTGCTTATTAGTGCATTTTTATGATGGCTATTTTAAAATACTTGTCAGATAATTCTAACACATCCATCATCTTGTTATTGTTAACCTGTCCTCTCATTCAATTTGAGATTTTCCAGTTTCTTGGCATAAGGAGTGATTTTTTATTTTTACTATATTCTGGACATTTGGGGCATTACATTAGGCAATGTGGAGTCTATTTAAGCCTTCTGTTTTAGCAGGTCTCCTCTGATGCTGCAACAGTAAAGAACAGGGATACTTTTATGTTACTGTATGATGGGGTAAAAGTCCAGGTTTCCCCTTGGCTCCTCTGAAACCCTGTAGGGGAAGGGTGCCTCATTACTGCTGGGCATGAGTGGGAGTTTAGGCTCCCCACTAAACTTCCACTGCTACTACCCTGGCTGAGGAGGGGAGGAATGCCTTGTACTCTTCCCACATGGCCTTCACTGATACTAAGAGGTGAGGGACAAACTTCATAACCACTGAGCAATGGTGAAATTCCTGGCTTGCCACTTGGCCATCTCTGACACCACTTCACTGGGAAGGAAGGAAGATTGTCTTATTATCATTGGTTTGATGTGGAAGTCCAGGCTTCCCAAGGAGGCTCATTACCTTATTTGGCCCTCTCTGACACCATCTCAGCAGGTTGGCAATTAGGTATCTGGTGAGGGTAGAAGTAAATACTGCCCATTACAACTTTGCTGGCATGGGAGGATGGGACCACAGTTATGTTCTGTGGTGCCTGGCTAAAGTAGAGCATTAATTGTCTAAAAGTTTTCTGTCTTGCTAGGCTTCTCCTATTTTAGTCCTTTGGCTATAAAGAGCAGGGGGTTTTTTTGTTTGGACTTTTTGTGTCTGTGCCCATTGGCATTTCTGGGTTATTGTTTCCAAGTTGGCAGTCTCTAGCACCTAATCTAGTATATATAAGGCAAAAAGGAAACCCAGAGAACTCACTGCCACATATTTTCCTCAGGGCCTGAGATCCCTAGTTGGTCTGCATTGTTCTTTTACCTTTCAGAGTCATAAAAAATATATAATGTACAGAGTTGTTAGCTGACCATATTGGGAAGAATAGGGAAAAATGCATCTACTCCACCTTTATTCAGAACTGAAGTCCACTGTCCTGGTATTTTTTTCTGTTCTATTTAATGTCGTGCACTCTTGGGCATGGGAATAAATGTCAGGTGAATGGAAACCTTCTCACAAGTGCTTGGGGGCCCAGTCCCATGAGGTTTCTCCTCCCATCAGCCACCAGACTGACATGCTGTGGTCTATCTTGGGACAGAAAGATCTAACTCCTTTTCCCACAATCCTGCCACCCCAACCCACAGTGAATGGGTAATCCCAAGGGATTGCAAACTTCCACAGTGGGACATACTTAGTACTTGAATTGAGGAAGGTAAGAGGTTTACTACCGCTGAATCACCTGCCAAATGTGCAACGAAGCTGCCACATCAGAATGGCATTCCCTTCTCTATGACACTGTGGAACACATGCCCCTGTCTCTGACTCTATGCATGTCTGTGCCAGACCCCCCCACTGGGGATGGAGGAAGACAGTAGTCATTGAGCAGGGGTGTGGAAGGAAAGGCCACGTGGAGCCTGGGGCACTAGAAAGCAGAGGAACCCTTTCCAGGGAGGTGGAGAGGTGACAGGAGATGAAAGCACACGTAAGCCAAGGCTGTAAGCCACCAGCACATGCTTCATTGTCCCATCAGGCTTCTCTTAGAAAACACAAGCTCAAAAGTAAAATTAAGAGGGTGGGGAGGGACAACATGGGGAGAAATGCCAGACATAGCATGCACCTAAAGTAAAATAAATAAACAAATAAATAAATAAAAGAATTTCAGGACAGCAACTGCAGAGCATTAAACACCAAACATGGGACCCTTCTGAGTGTGGTGCCCTGTGAGATTGCACTGGTTGCATGCACATGAAGCCAATCTTATTTATAACCCACCCAGTGGATATTTGTTCTCAAGGAAACATCTAGCAAAAGTATGTTTTCAGCTTCATCCAGTGGCTTTCTTTCACCTTAATTCTATAATACCGTTTTCATTCACAGACCTTTTTGATACACGAAGTTAGGAAACTAAGCAGTAGCCCCTAGAAATATCAGCATATGTCAAGATTCTCCCTGGCTTCTCCTAAAGTTCATCTTAGTTTTGTTTAATTGCTGTATATTGTCTCAAAAACAATGATATCCATTAAAGCATCTTACTATGTTTTATAACAAGAGAAAATGAGATGGTGGCCACGGGGAAGCCCTATTCCCCAGAATGCCTTTTTTCCACTTCCAGAATTCTAGTTAGCATGTAATTCCTTTATTTTGAATCCAGTGACCTCTAGGTAAATGCAAATGCCCATGGTAGAGGCCCACATTAAGCTTTGACATTTATTTAAGTGAGGATGACTATAATGTGCATGCAAACATTTCTTAAGAAAATAGATGTTATATCAAGTGTTCCTACCACAAAAACCAAAAGGACATAGGAAACTTTTAGAGGTTACGGATATGTCTATTACCATAATTTTAGTAATGATTTCACAGTTATATGCATATATTCAAACTCATCAAATTGTATACATTAAATAAGTACAATTTTGTGTATAAATTATGCCTCAGTAAATCTGTTTAAAGAATAACAGAGAACTCTAAAGTGGATCATCTATTAAAATTGAATATGTTTTTAAGTATATGGGCTAATAATTATCTCCTTTCCTGGTGGAAGGATAAATCAGG
>CAUYQU010058912.1:0-21369 GCA_963574635.1 Cheracebus regulus | reverse complement strand
AAAAAAGATTAACAAAATAGACTACTAGACAGACTAATGAAGGAAAAAAGAGAGAAGAATCAAATAGACACAATAAAAATGATAAAGGAGATATCATCTCTGATCCCACAAAAACACAAACTACCATCAGCAAATATTATAAAAACCACTATAGAAATAAACTAGAAAATCTAGAAGTAATGGATAAATTCCTGGACATACACGCTCCCAAGACTAAACCTGGAAGAAGTCAAATCCCTAAATAGACCAATAACAAGTTCTGAAATTTGGCAGTAATTAATAGCCTGCTAACAAAAAAAAGCCCAGGACCGGATGGATTCACAACTGAATTCTACTACAGATACAAAGAGGAGCTAGTACCATTTCTTCTGAAACTATTCCAAACAAAAGAAATAGAGGGACTCCCCACTAACTCATTTTATAAGGCCAGTATTATTCCGATACCAAAACCTGGCAGAGACACAACAAAAGAAAAATTTCAGGCCAATATCCCTGATAAACATCGATGTAAAAATCCTCAATAAAATATTGGCAAAGTGAATCCAGCAGTACATCAAAAAGCTTATCTACCACAATCAAGTCAGCTTCATCCCTGGGATGCAGGACTGACTTAACATATGCAAATCAATAAATGTAATCCACCACATAAACAGAACCAATGACAAAAAATACATGATTATCTCAATAGATGCAGAAAAAGCCTCTGGTAAAATTTAACACCCTTTCCTGCTAAAAACTCTCAATAAACTAGGTATTGAGGGAACGTATCTCCAAATAATAAGAGCTTTATGAAAAAACCACAGACAATATCTTACTGAATGGGAAAAAATGGGAAGCATTCCCTTTGAAAACCACCACAAGACAAGGATGCCTTCTCTCACCCCTCCTATTCAATATAGTCTTGGAAGTTCTGGCCAGAGCAATAAGGCAAGAGAAAGAAATAAAGCGTATTCAGATAGGAAGAGAGGAAGTCAAATTGTCTCTCTAGATGACACGATTGTGTATTTAGAAAACCCTGTTGTCTCAGCCCAAAATCTCCTTAAGCTGATAAGCAACTTCAGCAACATCTCAGAATACAAAATCGATGTGCAAGAATCACAAGCATTCCTATATACCAATAATTGATAAACAGAGAGCTAAATCATGAGTGAACTCCCATTCACAATTGCTACAAAAAGAATAAAACACCTAGGAATACAACTTTCAAGGGATATAAAGGACCTCTTCAAGAAGAACTACAAACCACTGCTCAAGGAAATAAGGGAGAACACAAACAGATGGAAAAACATTCCAAGTTCATGGATAGGAAGAATCAATATCATGAAAATGGCCATACTGCCCAAATTAATTTATAGATTCAATGCTATCCCCATCAAGCTACCATTGAGTTTCTTTACAGAATTAGAAAAAAACTATATGGAACTAAGAAAGAGCCCGTATAGCCAAGACAATCCTAAGCTAAAAGAATAAATCTAGAGACATCACACTACCTGAATTCAAACTATACTACAAGGCTACAGTAACTAAAACAGCATGGTACTGGTACCAAAACATATATAGACCAATGGAACAGAACAGATGCCTCAGAAATAATGTCACACATCTACAACCATCTGATCTTTGACAAACCTGATGAAAACAAGCAATGGGGGAAGAATTCACTGGGAAACTGGCTAGCCCTATGTAGAAAATGGAAACTGGACCTCTTCCTTACACCTTATACAAAAATTAACTCCAGATGGATTAAAGAATTAAACATAAGACCTAACACCATAAGAACCCTAGAAGAAAACCTAGGCAATACCATTCAAGACATAGGCATTGACAAAGACTTCATAATTAAAACACCAAAAGCAATGGCAGCAAAAGCCAGAATTGACAAATGGGATCTAATGAAAGTAAAGAGCTTCTGCCAGCAAAAGAAACAATCATTAGAATGAAGCAGCAACCTACAGAATGAGAGAACATTTTTGCAATCTATCCATCTGACAAAGGCTAATATCAAGAATCTACAAAGAACTTAAACAAATTTACAAAAAAAAAAAAAACCTATCAAAAAGTGAGCGAAGGATATGAACAGACACTTCTCAAAAGAAGACATTTATGTGTCCAACAAACATATGTAAGAAAGCTCATCATCACTAGTCATTAGAAAAATGCAAATCAAAACCACAGTGAGATACCATTTCACACTAGTTAGAATGGTGATAATTAAAAAGTTAGGAAACAACAGATGCTGGAAAGGATGTGGAGAAATAGGAATGCGTTTACACTGTTGGTTGGAGTATAAATTAGTTCTACCATTGTGGAAGACAGTGTGGCGATTCCTCAAGGATCTAGAACTAGAAATACCATTTGACCCAGCAATCCCATTACTGGGGGTATAACCAAAGGATTATAAATTATTCTGCTGTAAAGACACATGCACATGTTTATTTATTGCAGCACTATTTACAAAAGCAAAGACTTGGAACCAACCCAAATGCTCATCAACAATAGACTGGATAAAGAAAATGTGGCAGATATGCGCCATGGAATACTATGCAGCCATAAGAAAGAATGAGTTCATGTCCTTTGCAGGGATATGGATGAAGTTGGAAACCATCATTCTTCTGCAAACACAGGGACACAAAAGCAAACACCACATGTTCTCACTCATAAGTAGGAGTTGAAAAATAAAAACACATGGACACAGGGAGAGGAACATCACACACCAGGCACTGTCAGGGGTTAGAAGTAAGGGGAGGCGAGGCGGGTGGATCACTAGGTCAACAGATCGAGACCATCCTGGTCAACATGATGAAACACTGTCTCTACTAAAAATACAAAAATTAGCTGGGCATGGTGGTGCAGCCTGTAGTCCCAGCTACTCAGGAGGCTGAGGTAGGAGAATGCTTGAACCCAGGAGGCAGAGGTTGCAGTGAGCTGAGATAGAGCCATTGCACTCCAGCCTGGGTAATAAAAGCGAAACTCTGTCTCAAAGAAAAAGAAGTAAGGGGAGGGGTAACATTAGGAGAAATACCTAACATAGATGATGGGTTGATGGGGACAGCAAACCACCATGGCACTTAAATATCTATGTAACAAACCATCACGTTTTGCACATATATCCCAGAACTTAAGTATAATAATAATAAAAAGCAAGAGCTACTAACTCTGACTAGACCATATATATGGTACAACCTGGAAAAATAATCTTGGTCTTATCCTTGGCTTTTTTGGGGGCAGGGAGAGTAGCTGTTGATCATTAGAAACTAGCATAATCTTTAAAAGTGATTAAAACTGCTGCTTGTTTTATATTTTCAAAAATGTATTAGTCATCAAAATTTCTAGAAAATAAAATGCTAGAAAAAATGATCTAGAAATTTTATAAAATAACATAGATTGTGGTAGCCTTAAAAATATGGCCAAAAATCAAGCAATAGTTGTTAACTTCTATGCCATAAACTCATTGCAGACTGAGGGATTCATTTATACCATGAACTCAGCCTTACACATATTTTTCTCAAATATAAGCTGAAAATAAAAACATCCATCAAAACATGTTTTGCCACACTTCACAATTCTTGCAACTGAAGAAGAGTTTTAAACCCATTGGCAAGTTTATGATGAACGACAATGTAGAACATAAATTGTGAGTGAGTAATTTAAGTTTTCTTAAGAAGACATTTCTCTGAATTCTAGCAGAACATACCTGAACAAATTCTACTTATTGCATGTATAAGCAAGCTTTCCTTTCTTGAATAACCCAGAGGAGTTTTTAGAGCATTTAGTGAGGCTGTTAAACTCATCAGTCAAATTAAAGGCAGGCTTATGCATCTTTGACTTTTTTTCTCAAAGCAAAGTGACTGTGGTTAGTGTTTTCTCAGAAAGACCTCTCTCATCTATGCAAATTGTCTGAGGAACTTCAAATTTTCCTCCAGGAAAATTTGCAATGATCATGTGGTATCAGCATCTTGCTTTGCAATTTATATAACTTTGAGACTTATTTGCTTATTTGAACAACCAAACATGTATGTTTCAAAAGACAAGATTATCAGCAGGATACCCACCTTGATCAAGATAAGTTGGATCCTTGTATTTTTTTTTTTCCTGGACAACCTAGTTGTGACATTAAATAAAGAATGCACTAGGCTGAGAGTGGTGCCTCATGTCTATAACTGCAGCAGTTTGGAAGGTTTAGGCAGCAAACCACTTCAGGCCAGGAGTTCAAGACCAACCAGGCCATCATGGCAAAACCCTGTCTTTACTAAAACTACAAAAATTAGCCAGGAATGCAGGCACATTACTGTAAACCTAGCTATTTGGTAAGCTGAAACACCAGAATTGCTTGAACCCAGGATATGGAGGTTGGAGTGAGCGGAGGTGACACCACTGCACTCCAGCCTGGGTGACAGAGCAAGACCCTGTCTCAAAAAAAAAAAAAGCACTAAAAACATTTCGCACATTCAAGAAGCACAAAGAAACACTTGATAAACTTTCGAAGAATTTTCTCTAACAAGATTATATCCATGGGTGGCTAAGTGAAAAGTTTTCTCACTTTTTTCTTTTAACCAAAATTTATCAGATTTAGAATAGATGGGAGAGATTTTTTTTCAGTTAGTTGAATTTAAAATTAATTAACTTTAATATCATATGACTTTTGTTTATTTTATACTTTATAATTCCTGTTTGATAGCCTTGTCGTGTTTTATCTTATATATTTTTATAGTTACTTTCTATTTGTAATAATGTTAGTGATTTTTCAGTTACGCAGCAATAAAGATTTTTTTCAAAAAGAAATGTGTTCAAGGTAATTTCATTTACTTAAGTGAAGTGATGATATGGCAAAAATCAGGAAGATAGAAATGTAAATAACCAGAGTTTTGAAAACATTGCTAGATTTTCCTCGTGTAGCAGTTGGAGAAAAAGAGGAAGAACTTGGAGTTCATCAGATCCCACCACAGCCACAAACTAGAAGTGTCTACCTTGGCACACTGCTTAGATTCTATGAAGCTCAGTTTCTCCACTTGTAAAATGCATATAATGACAGTAATTTTCAAGAGGGTTGTTGTGAGAATTAGAATTAACATATGTTAAATTACCTAATCTAAGAAATGCTAGTTATTTTTCAGGCAGTTAGGAAAACTTTAATTAAAAAGTATATTAAAAAATTAATATATATTTGAATATGTATATTGACTTTTTCAAGGAAAAATTAGCAAAATAAAAGATTAGCTACAAAACTTCCTTAAGATTTTAGAAAGACTTTAGGATAGATGAGTCACAAGTCATCAAATTTAAAATATTAGGATAGTTGAAAGTGAATACTAGTATACCAATTTCCTCCCACAGACCTTGAAGGGTGAAGTAATACTTAGATTAGTTGTGATAATAAACGGCAGGTAAATTTACATCTTGGATTGAATCAAGAAATGGAGGCCAAGAGCTATGACATTCAGTCTTAGCTCCGAAACTGAACCTTGGCTTTTAATTTCAAAGGGATCTCAATGTGGCTTTTTGTTTCTGTGTTTGAAGTATGAAGTAACTCACAGGCTCATCATACAATTTCTCCTCTTCTTTTTTAGCATTAACCATGCTCCCTGTCCTCTGCTCAGGGTATTGTATAAATGAAGAACATTTGGCCATCATTTTAGAATGTAAGTAGAGGTGACATAGCCTTTCATATTGCAGCCCAGGCATTGGTTCCATTATGAAATTCAAAGATATTTATTCTATCTGGATATTTACCATAAAATCGTTACATTTTATAAACTATGAATCTGTGAAATGGGCTGCAGTTGTGGTTACGTTATTCTTGTCGTTTCTTTTTTTTTCCTCTTTCATTGTCTGAAATTTCTATAACCTTGCTCTACATGGAGCAGGGCAAGGCCTCAAACCATTTCAAAACTGTTCTGGCAAGCACTATATGAATGCACAGAGTCACTGAAGACCTAAGCATGCTGGAGGCTTGCTATATTCTTGCCATTTCTTAGGTGAAACTTTTATAATCCTAAATATTATTGAAATCTTTTTCTTCATAACATGGGCCTGATATTACTGATAATAGGTACCAGGCCAGGTTAACTATTTAATTCATTCATCATTAATTGATGTTGAAGTCTTGGATATCAGGTGAGTGTAACTCTGCTCCTGTATTGAAGCTGCTTGTGGTATGTGTGATGAGGCAGCTAATCCGACGAATGACTACAGGAGATGATGTCCATGTGGACAGCTTTTGTTCTGCTCTGTCTGTAGCTGGACACCAAACTGGCTCTCTGTCCTGGCATCTGTGAAACATCAGGGTTGATTGACAGATTCTCTTATGACCAGCCCTGTCTCACGAGAAGCAAAATAGCGAACATCTCCCGCCTCAGGATATGCTTATCCCACCCTTTGTAGCCTTTCTTTTTAGAAATTCTGTCTTGATTACTGTAGTTTTATTATAGGTCTTGCAGTCGAGTAGTGTTAGTCCTCTGACTTCGTTCTTCAATATTGTGTCAGGTATTCTGGTTCTTTTGCCTCTCCATACAAACTTTAGAAGTAGCTTGTTCATAGCTTCAAAATAATTTGCTGGGATGCTAGGATTTTGATTGCAATTTCATTGAATCTATAGATCAAGTTGGGAAAAACTAACATCTCACAATATTGAGTCTTCATGAATATGGAATATCTATTTTTTTAGTTCTTTGATTTCTTTCATCAGAGTTTTGTAGTTTCCTTCAAATAGATCTTATACATATTTTGTTAGATTTATGTCTAAGTATTTCATTGTTCTTGGTGCTAATGAAAATGGTATTTTGTTTTTAATTTTAAATTTCACCTGTTCATTGCTAGTATATAGAAAAACACTTGACTTTTGTATAATAATCTTGTATCCTGCTCCCTTGCTATAATTGCTTATTCATTTCAGAAGATTTTCTTTTTTGTACTTTTAGGTTCTGTGGTATATGTGCAGATCATGCAGGATTGTTGCATAGGTACTTACATGGCAAGGTGGTTTGCTGCCTCCATCCCCCCGTCACCAATATCTGGCATTTCTCCCCATGTTATCCCTCCCAGACCTCCCCATCCCCCACTGTCCTGCCCTTACCCCTCAACAGACCCCAGTGTGTGATGCTCCCCTCCATGCGTCCATGTGTTCTCATTGTTCATCACTTGCCTATGAGTGAGAACATGCAGTGTTTGATTTTCTGTTCTTATGTCAGTTTGCTGAGAATGATGGTTTCCAGATTCATCCAAGTCCTTACAAAGGACACGAACTCATCATTTTTTATGGCTGCATAATATTCCATGGGGTATATGTGCCACATTTTCTTTGTCCAGTCTATCACTGATGGGCATTTGGGTTGGTTCCAGGTCTTTGATATTGTAAACAGTGCTGCAATGAGTATATGTGTGCATGTGTCTTTATGATAAAATGATTTATAATCCTTTGGGTATAAACCCAGTAATGGGATTGCTGGGTCAAATGGAATTTCTATTTCTAGATCCTTGAGGAATTGCCACACTGTCTCCCACAATGGCTGAACTAATTTACACTCCCACCAATTGTGTAAAAGTGTTCCTATTTCTCCACATCCTCTCCAGCATCTGTTGTCTCCAGATTTTTTAATGATCGCCATTCTAACTGGTGTGAGATGGTATCTCAATGTAGTTTTGATTTGCATTTTTGTAAAGACCAGTGACGATGAGCATTTTTTCATACGTTTGTTGGCCTCATGTATGTCTTCTTTTGTAATGTGTCTGTTCATATCCTTTGCCCACTTTTGAATGGGCTTATTTGTTTTTTTCTTGTAAATTCGTTTTACTTCTTTGTAGATTCTGGATATTAGCCCTTTGTAAGATGGGTAGACTGCAAATTTTTTTCCCATTCTCTTGGTTGTCGATTCACTCTAATGACTGTTTCTTTTGCCGTGCAAAAGCTGTGGAGTTTGATTAGGTCCCATTTGTCTATTTTGGCTTTTGTTGCCAGTGCTTTTGGTGTCTTGGTCATGAAGTCCTTGCCTACACCTATGTCCAGAATGGTTTTGCCTAGGTTTTCTTCTATGGTTTTTATGGTGTTAGGTCTTATGTTTAAGTCTTTAATCCATCTGCAGTTAATTTTAGTGTAAGGTGTCGGGAAGGGGTCCAGTTTCTGTTTTCTGCACATGGCTAGCCAGTTTTCCCAACACCATTTATTAAACAGGGAATCCTTTCCCCATTGCTTGTTTTTGTCAGGTTTGTCAAAGATCAGATGGTGGTAGATGTGTGGCATTGCCTCAAGGCCTCTATTCTGTTCCATTGGTCTATATCTCTCTTTTATTACCAGTACCATGCTGTTTTGATTACTGTAGCCTTGTAGTATAGTTTGAAGTCAGGTAGTGTGATACCTCCAGCTTTGTTCTTTTTGCTTAGAATTGACTTGGCTATGCGGGCTCTCTTTTGGTTCCATATGAAGTTTCAGGTGGTTTTTTCCAGTTCTGTGAAGAAAGTCATTGGTAGCTTGATGGGTATAGCATTGAATCTTTGAATTACTTTGGGCAGTATGGCCATTTTCATGATATTGATTCTTCCTAACCATGAGCATGGAATGTTTCTCCATCTGCTTGTGTGCTCTGTTATTTCCTTGAGAAGTGGTTCGTAGTTCTCCTTAAAGAGGACCTTTACATTCTTTGTTAGTTGTATTCCTAGGCATTTTATTCTCTTTGCAGCAATTGTGAATGGCAGTTCATTGTTGATTTGGCTCTCTTCAGGTCTGTTATTGGTGTATAGGAATGCTTGTGGTTTGTGCACATTGATTTTGTATCCTGAGACTTTGCTGAAGTTGCTTATCAGTTTCAAGAGATTTTGGGCTGAGACAATGGGGTCTTCTAAATATACAATCATGTCATCTGCAAATAGAGACAATTTGACTTCCTCCTTTCCTAACTGAATACCCTTTATTTCTTTTTCTTGCCTTATTACTCTGGCTAGAACTTCCAATACTATATTGAATAAGAGTGGTGAGAAAGGGCATTCTTCTCTAGTGCCAGATTTCAAAGGGAATACTTCCAGTTTTTGCCCATTCAGTATGATATTAGCTGTGGGTTTGTCATAAATAGCTTTTATTATTTTGAGATATCTTCCATCAATATGTAGTTTATTAAGAGTTTTTAGCATAAAGGGCTTTTGAATTTTGATGAAGGCCTTCTCCGTATCTATTGAGATAATCATGTGGTTTTTGTCTTTGGTTCTGTTTATGTGGTGAATTGTTTATAGACTTGCATACATTGAACCAGCCTTGCATCCCCAGGGTGAAGCCTATTTGATCGTGATGGATAAGCTTTTTGATGTGCTGTTGCAATCAGTTTGCCAGTATTTTATTGAAGATTTTTGCATTTATGTTCATCATGAATATTGGCCTGAAGTTTTCTTTTCTTGTGGAGTCTCTGCCGGGTTTTGGTATCAGGATATTCTTCAGTTTTTAAACAGCCAAGGAACATAAGAGGTTAGCATAAGAAAACAGTTACAACTGTGCATCTAAATTCTAACTCTCAAAAACTGCTTAGGAGGTAGAAATTAACATACATTAAATCACTCCCTCCCAGGAAAGCCAAACTCATGACCCATCTATTTATTATTTGTACACAGCATAAAAAGATGACTGATAAAAAGAATCCATAGCTTCTCCTATACCTGCCCTCAATTACTATATACTGAATAAACTGCTGTGAATCAAGAACTCACTGGAGGCTAGATAGATAGTACTGGGTGGTGGTTAATACCATATCTAACAAATACATTATAGATATTTCTTGATTGAGTAGAAATATGAGTCAAAACTCAAATTCCTCAACTTCCTAGTTCAAATTTTACATGTAAAACCTCTTGAGCTTCATTGCAGATAGGGATTTACCAACTTGCCTCCATTAGAGTGAAAGGAAAACCAAATTCAGCTTTGCAGAAGCAAAATTTAAAGGAGAAAGATGAATCTGCAGAAAAGTCTGCTCTTACAGTGGTAATGAGTGGAGATATGAACATGGAAGCTATTTGTTTGTATGTCCTTGAGAGAAACCAAATTTGCCTGGCTGTAAAAGTATTGCAGCTTATTTTTGTACCCCAAAGGCAAAATCACAATGGACTTAAGAATGCTAACTTAAATGACATCCCTGAAATGACTTCTACATAGAATATTCCTCTCCCATCTCTCCTTTCTTTATATGCTATCTGGTCAAAACCAGGGATGGAAAGTGCCTACATGTTAATGCACTGAATATAGTAATAATAAACATTTGTTTTGAACACTATTTTAGATTAGTAACAAGATGTTTAGATTGAGAGCTCACTGGAAGCCTGTATTTGTGAATAATATTAGCTAATCATTGAACCACCCTATGAACTTACCAGGCACAATATAGAATAAAACATGTGACTATAGTTTGCCCTTTATGTCTCTGTGTTAGTTAGCTAATAGCATAGGTCTGAGAGCATGTTCTTATAAATGGTAAAATAAAATATACAAAAATAACAATAAAACAAGCCAAAAATCTCAACAGATGGAGACAGGAAAGGTTAAGGTTGACATTTCTTCTTTAAAGTCACTGTGGTGGGGTGAGGGTAGAGAAATGTCAAACAGAAAGGCAATAAAACAAATAAGTCACCACTGTAGCCTGCTTATGTCTAAATCTCAAAGGTGACCAAAAAGGCCTTTCAAGTCTACATAAAGATGGGAAAATACCAATAATTATGCCTCCTACTTATCACCTTTCAGAAACTGGAGACATTTTACAAACTTTAACTCATTAATCCTCACAACAAGACGGTAAGTCAAGTGGAGGACAACTGGTCTACTTGTTTTGCAGAAAAATGATGAGACCCAGGGGATGTGACAAGCAGCAGTGTTGCTGCACCATGCCTGTGGGGCAGCCAGGGAAGAAATCTAAGCACTTGCTAGCAAAAACCTAGACATAAAATCCACAGAAACTCAGGTCCCCAAAAGAAATTTGTTATTATAACACATTCTAAAATTCTAAGATGAAAAAGCCAGCCATTCTCTTCTAATGAGCTGCCAGGAGTATAATTCTCTGGTCTGTTCCTTCTAGGTGTTAATGAGAATTTTTTATTTTTTTAGAGAATCTTGATGCTGTCAGTAAAAAACATGGAGCCAAAGCTTTAAGAGCATATGTCATTAAATACTAACAATGAGATCCACATATATATGTATATATAGGTAGCCCATGCTATTTTTCAAAATATTGATTGTCACTCCCTGAAGGAGATGAAAGTCAGGCATTGTGTTGTAACTTGTGCTGCCTCTCTGAGAGATGACCAAATATCACTACTCCATTGATATCAGGTTCGACCATTTAACTGCCTTTGGCCAATGAAATATGAGCAAAAGTTGTATTTGTCACTTTTGCGAAGAAGCTGTAAGCATTAACACGTCATTAGCCAACTATATTTTCCCTTTGCCACAAGACCCGCAAGTTTCAGATAAGAAACCATTCCATCAATTCTCTGAAGGTCACACAGCTGGAAATGGACAGAGCGGGGATTTGAGCCCAAGCATTTGGGCTCCAGCACCTGTGCTCTTAGCCATTATTCTATACTTTTACCACTGTAATAGTGTGCCCTGAAGAGTCAGGGTGAATTAATTAAATAGAAATCTTATAATCAGCAATTTCTTTAGGCATTGGAGATAATCTAGTATAAGCTTAGAAAAGCAATAATTAAATGATTAAATGATTTTGTTCTCTGTATATATGGTTCAAGCTCTTTATGCAATAGGTACATTTTTAATGTTAAGTGGGACTCCATTGATAACTTAAGAAAAAAGTGGCCAACTCTTTGTCTAATAGGCTAATACTTGACCTCAAGGATTTTAATTCCAATTCTTCACTCTCAACTGTAATCTGGCTTCTCACCATGCTTTGCTTCTATCAACTGGCAAATCCCTAGTTTGTTCCTCCTCTTTGTGTGGTTTTTTAACAATAGTTACTTGTTACTATGAACTCAATGTTTATATCTCCCCAAAATTCAACTGTTAAAGCTCTAACACCCAATGTGATGGTATTTGGAGGTGGGGTGTTTGGTGGGTAATTAAGTTTAGATGAGGTCATGAGGATTTGTGTCCATGATAGGATTAATGTCTTTATATGAAAGGGAAGAGATCAGAGCTCGAGCTCTTTCTCCATCAAGTGAGGACACAAGGAAAAGGCAGCTGTCTGCAAGCCAGGAAGTGGGCAACCTCACCAGACCCTGAACCTGCTGGCACCTTGATCTTGGACTTCACGGCCTCCAGAGTTGTGAGAAATAAATGTCTATTGTTTGAGTCAGACAGTCTATGGCATTTTGTTAAAGCAGCCCAAGCCGACTAAGACACGCTTTCCAATGATTATTGTTTTTTGTTCCTCAGGTTTTCTACACAGGAAACAGAGATCCAAACTACAATTTTTGAATACAAGTTTCTGCTCCAGTATGCTCCTTCCCTGTCTTTCCCATCTCAATAATCAGCATTTCCATTAGCCCAGTCGCTCAGAACCCAAATATAAAGTCATTCTTGATTCCTTTCTTTCACACACACCCTTCATTTAATACATCAGCATATACTGTCACTCTGTCTCTAAAATGTGCCCTATATGGCCGGGCACAGTGGCTCGCTCCTGTAATCCTAGCACTTTGGGAGGCTGAGGTGGGTAGGTCACGAGGTCAGAAGTTCAAGACCAACCTGGCCAAGATGGTGAAACTCCATCTCGACTAAAAATACAAAAAGTAGCCCAACGTGGTGGCACATGCCTATAATCCCAGCTACTCAGGAGGCTGAGGCAGAGAATTGCTTAAACCCAGAGGCAGAGGTTGCAGTGAGCTGAGATCATGCAATTGCACTCCAGCCTGGGCAACATAGCATGACTCCATCTCAAAAAGAAAAAAAATGTCCTAACTATTTGTTAATACTCTACCACTACTCTCAACCCCTGAGCCAGCATCAACACTCCCAGGACTATAACAATAGATTCCTAGCTGGTGTCCCTGCTTACTCTTGACCTTCTGCAAACTGTTCTCCTCAGAGCAGCCAGGACAATCCTCCCAAAAGATAAATGCGATTGTGACACTCTCCTTCCCTTATCCAAGAGCGTCCCATCCATTGGTGTACTGGTCAATATTTAACAACCAGCTTGAAATCAGTGAACACAAGCTTGGGAAGAGGTGCTAACAATCACGTCTCATTAACGGTATAAACAAC
Source organism: Cheracebus regulus (assembly GCA_963574635.1). Classification (NCBI taxonomy): domain Eukaryota; kingdom Metazoa; phylum Chordata; class Mammalia; order Primates; family Pitheciidae; genus Cheracebus; species Cheracebus regulus. The sequence continues at coordinate 8,186 of CAUYQU010058912.1, read as the reverse complement.
TTCCAGGACATCACATGTTTTCATTACACTTAGAAAAAAATCCAAAGTTCATACTATGAATTCATGCTCTGCATGGTTTCCCTTGAGGCCTCTCAAACCTCACTCCTCCTCTTGTTCATTGCCCTCAAGCAGTGAATTAAAGGGAAGGCTAGAGAACCAAGATTAGGGAAGAACAGGAATGAGACGAGGTCTAGGCATCTCGAGGCAAGAACAGGGTAGTAATAATAGTATCAGTATATGTAGATTGCAGTTATAATACATACTCTACTTAATATATACCAGGTACATTCTAAGCCGTTTAGATATTTACTAAATATCTGTTAAATAGTATTAACTTATTTAATACAACAGCCCTCCAAATTCAGTACTATTCATGGTTTCACTTTAGAGACTTAAAAAAAAAAATGAGACATCTGAGGCATAAAGAAGGTAAGTAGGCCAGGTGAAGTGGCTCACACCTGTAATCCCAGCAGTTTGGGAGGCCAAGTTGGGTGGATCATGAGGTCAAAAGATCAAGACCATCATGGCCAACATGATGAAATCCCATCTCTACTAAAAATACAAAAAAAAAAAAAATATTAGCTGGGCATGGTAGTGCAGGCCTGTAGTCTCAGCTGCTCGGGAGGCTGAGGCAGGAGAATTGCTTGAACCCAGGAGGCGGAGGTTGCAGTGAGCTGAGATCATGCCACTGCACTTCAGCCTGGCAACAGAATGAGACTCCATCTCAAAAGAAAAAGGTAAGTAATTTGCCCTAGCTCTGGTCACTTAAACCATAGGTAACTTGCTTTAGCTGTGATATAACCAGGAGTTAAACCCAGGCTATCTGGGTCTAAGTTGCTGTTCTTAGACACACTCATTGTACTACAGGGCTTTTCTAATGGACCGTCAATTCAGGGCCTCAGTGGCTTCAATCATTTTCCTCTCCTTATGTTATTTCACCAAGATTCAAATTCCCAGGAGAGACACCACAGTTGGAATGCCTTGGGTCCCATGCGCAGCCCTTGGCCAAGGGAAACTATGTCAGTCTCTGAGAGTGGTCCCAATACTGCACAGAAAATAGCAAAAGGAACGATCTTAAAGTATATCATGGGGGCATCACCCAAAGCAAAGGGAATGGGTCTTGTCCAACTAAATACCAAGTCTCCACCACACCATTTAATTTTCTAATTAAGTTTTCTAAGGTTTCCAAGAGCCTTCTCATTCTATCATGTGTCTGTGATCTTCTTTTCTTTCCTTTTCTTTTTTTTTTTTTTTTTTTGAGACGAAGTTTCACTCTTGTTGCCCAGGCTTGAGTGCAATGGCTGGCATGATCTCAGCTCACCACAACCTCCACCTCCCAGGTTCAAGCAATTCTCCTACCTCAGCCTCCAAGTAGCATGGATTACAGGCATGCGCCACCATGCCCAGCTAATTTTTGTGTTTTTAGTAGAGATGGGGTTTCAACATGTTGGCCAGGCTGGTTTTGAACTCCTGACCTCATGATCCACCCACCTCTGCCTCCCAAAGTGCTGGGATTACAGGCATGAGCCACTGCACCTAGCTGTGTCTATGATTTTCATAAACTCTCTAAGAGTAAGGCAAGAACCAGCACAGGACACTAATGTACTTTCAGGGGAAAAAAAAGAACAAGAGAAACAATTGAGAAACATTTCCTGACCTTTGAACGTGTATCATCAGAGTACCGTGGTAACAGCTTTACATATAATTTCATTTCATTCTCTCAGTGCTATGAAATATTTCACATATGCGCACTTTCAAGGTTACACAGATCTAATGATTTGCCCAAGGTCACACAGCCAGTAGAGCTGAGACTTAAACTCCAATTTTTTAGATCAGAATTTTAATTTTCTTAATTTCTAAGTTATTAAGATATGCTTGACTGTATAAAAATTGGAACAGTTATTTTGGTAATGAGAAAACAATTCTAAGCATATATAATATGCATAATATGCAAATTAGTTTTAATAAAAACCTGAGAAGATTAAATTATAGATGTGAAATTTTTAAAGTTAAAAATACTAATCAGATAGAATATATTATGCTATATGGTGCAAGGATATTAAAATGACACATTGATTATAAAATATATTGACCCAGTAAAGCAACAAAAAAGAACTGCCTTTTATAATAAAAGCATCATAACCTCAAACTTTCTTTATAACCTCACATTTTAGGTGTTGACACCTCTGATCTCCAGCCCTGGGAAGGAGAATGGGGTAAAAAATTAAGAAGGAAAAAAGGTTGAATGTTGATGATGCCTTCCAGTCTCCTGCAAATCAAGTGGGTTGTTTGTTCAATTTAACCCTCCATTTTCCTTGCAAGAAAAAAAGTCAGTTCACTTACAAAGAAGTTTTTGCAGGCAATAACAATTTCCTGTTAATTTAAACCATTTTTTAATGAAGGGAAGGTTAATATAAGGAAATTTATTTCCTTCCCAAAACACAGGAAGGAAATGCCATAGAGAAAGATGCAAATAAATAAATCTATAATTAGTCTTACAGATCAATACACAATTTGTTTATCTGTTTGTGAATACTTGGGGGAATGGGGGTGCTATGTCTTTATATACATTATCTATACAACATGCAGAATAAAAATATACAGGCTAGGACTATTAGCCACAGATAGAAACTACAGATATGCCAGGTTAAGTCATTAACTAATTACAGGACTCTAGGCAAGTCGCTTGACTTCCCTTTGCCCTTTGGTCCACCCACTAGTTGGGCACTACACAGAAACTCCCTGAATACCAGATGTTACATCAAAGTCACTATTTCCTGGAGGCCAGGCTTGCTGACTTCTTTGAAAAGCACTAAATTTAGAAGTAGCGTGCAAATAACATTGTTCAAATTAAACTCGCTTATTAGTGGTCCAGATGATAATCAAAGGCAAACAGATGGTCGCTTAATGAATGTTATTGGAAGGAAGGCATCTTTAAATGTAGGATTTGTATGAAAAGTTTGCTTTTACTTACAAGTCATTTTTATGATTGTATTAGAACGTTGGCATCTCTTTTCAGAATATAATCTTGTGAAGCCTCACATAGGCATATTGAGCAAGATCAAAGCTTTGGAGAGCCAACGAAAGATTTCTCCACATCTAATAAGCAAAATTATGCAGTTAAAATGGAGATCAAAAGCCTTAACCAAAAGCATATAGTTATCCAGAAACCCAGAGTGTATATTTTAAGGAATCAAGAGATATCACATATACCTTGCTTTTTAGAAACCTGATTTGTGAAACCGAATCTATACCAGTGCCAAAATAGAGAATAGTTGTTTGTTTCCTTTATGACACATTTATAACAGGATACCTTATGACCCATAATACCCTAACATATTTAAACCAATATTTGATTTTTTTTTCAAGAAATGTGTCATCCTCCTTGTTTGACAAAAATGTGATCTGTAGCTATATCTCATTCCCCTCTATACATCGGACAGAATTATAAACTACATTCTAAAACACGCAAGATTGCTTTCTACATGTCTCCTGGAGACTCAATCAGCATTAACTCATGTTACTGATGTTAACTAATGTTAGTAACACAAGTAATCAAATATCTCTAATATTCTAGGTGTCAAGAAATCTTTACAAAAGTTATTTGTCAGCCCGGCGTGGTGGCTCATGCCCGTAAACCCAGCATTTTGGAAGGCCAAGGTGAACTGCTTGAGCTCAGGAATTTGAGACCAGTCTGAGCAACATGGAGGAATCCCATCTCTACCAAAAAAAAAAAAAATAGCTGGGCATGTTGGTGCGCACCTGTAGTCCCAACTACTTGGGAGACTGAGGTGGGAAGATTACTTGAGCCTTGGAGATCAAGGCTACAGTGAGCTGTGTTCATGCCACTGCACTCCAGCCTGGATGATAAAGGGAGATCCCGTCTCAAAAAAAAAAAATTATTTGTCAAAAAAACAAATTACACACAAATACCAGTTTTCCTACAGTACAACTGGGGTTGATGGTTAACAACTCTACAAGGTTCTTGTATCAGTCAAGGTTCATTCAGAACACAGAACCACAATAGTTATGTGAAATGAGTACAAATTTGTTAACCGGGTAACTGATGGGGTTAAAAAAATAAAACTCTAAAGTAGCAATGGGCTCCCAAGTGATTACAACTTGCTCTTTCATTGGGGAAACCTTATTTGTACCATTTGTCAGTTTCTATGGTGTAAATCCTTCCACCATGGTTGAAGGAAAAGGACCTCAATACAACGCCACGTATGGGGACATCAGAACCAGCATACGATGCCAGCTTAGAACATCAGCCAGAGCTCCAAACAGGGGTCCCCTGTTAATGGTTTAACTACTTGCAAAATTCCTGAAAATTCTTCAGGTGACACCTAACACCCCTAGGACTGGCAAGAAAACACTAAAATTATTAAAACATAGAAGCTTGGAAGAGTAGCCCCAGAAGTGAGAGTTCTCAGGAGAGGGTGTGACTCAACTGGTACTGATGAGAACAGTTGAGAAAAGGCACCTCAGACCTGAGACACAGACCTCTGAAAAATGAGGCATGGGCAATGCTAGAGATTCTGAAGTGGAGCACAATATTTGAAAGTGTCTGAGAAAATGAAAATTGGATTCAACTCTTAAAAGTACTGCCAGTGCCAGAAGGGAAAAACACTGCTAGACTGCAGCTCACATGAACAGGAAGCTGATCCGAAGCCAACAAGACCCAGACAGGAAGGGGCGCGCGCCCTTTTCCTTCTACACGCGTATGCTCCCTCTAGTGCCCCCTAACGGAAGAGTAACGAGGAACCGCTGAGAAAGCTGAAATGTGTTTTGCAAAGTTCCAGCCCCAACACTGCGGAATCTAGAAAAGATGATTTGGAGCTGAAAGACAATACTTTAACAACTGGCACAATTATAATCAGAAGAATAATCCTTTATACTATATAACACCCTGAATTTTAAAAATTCATTTACAATAATAACCAACATTTACCACTATTTACAGTGTGCCAGGAACCATGCCAAATGTTGAGTATAACCGTACTAAATGTTATACATAACATGTCTCATGCAGTCCAACCCCATGGCTGCACCTAGCTGAAAGGGAGCCTGGGAAATAAAATAAGAGAGTCAACCAATAAAAGAATGAGTGCCAACAATAAAAGAAGAGTTCAATTTAAAAAAAGAAAAAAGAAAAAAGTAGTAGAAGAAGAGAGTATGGATATTGGTTTGGCAATTACACATATCAGTCACAGAAGACAGGACTGGTAGGATCAATAGCCTATCACCCCTTTACTTTCTGTTGACTCTGTGACCCAGATTTCCCAAGGCAGCCTCAGTTAAAAGTATTCTACCCTTTTCTCCCTAAATGCCCCCATACTTGTTAGTTCATGTGTGCTGACTTTGGTTTGGAAAATATATATCAATATAAACTGCTTACTTGTTTTCTGGTGTATTCTTTAAAAACTCCATTTCCTCTTACTTCGGGTACAACTGACTCTAAACCTAAGGCTCCAGGGAGATCTTTTACAATTTTTCTTTCCTTTTTGACCATTTTGCCAAACTTTTATCCTTTTCAGTAATTCAATTTAACATTTTGGGGGATTTAGAACCATTCTTGGATGCTACTCAATAGGATATGTCAAGAGGGCATGTTAAACCTCATCTGTAATAACCTTCTCCTTCAACAGACTTCTACTCTCCTTTTCATCCAAGACAATTGTGAATTTGCAAAGTGAGAGTTAGGAGATCATAAGAGTTTTGTCTGTGAGCTGTTTACTCTTTCCCTCATCCTTACTTTATGCTATCTTAACCATATACAACCTTAACCAAGGAGTCAATGTCAAGAAGATGGGAAAGTGTTCCACGTAAACACAGGTTCTATAAGTTCCTTATAATCTATAAGTTCCTTATAGATTCCAGATATCTCCTCTCCTCTCCCTCTCTCTCTCCCTGTCCTTTTCTCTCCAAGAAATATGGCCATGAGAAACAGTAATCAAGCTCCAGTGGACAAAGACTTGCCAAAAAGATATCTGAGGTAAGAACCAGGTGACATCTCACAATTACCATACAATATCTTACCCTTCATTTCAGCAGACTGTCATATAATATTGATTGTGTGTGTGTGTACTTAATTCTACACACTTACACAACCATAGCAAGCTCTTATGCCCTTTTTCTTTTATTCTCTATTTTTTAAAATAGCATTTTTTAATTTTTCAATAAGCATAACAACAAAATTTTGTTCAGCCTTAAAAAGAGAGAAAATTCTGCTACATGTTACAACATAGAAGAACTTTGCAAACATTATGCTAAGTAAAATATGTCAATCACAAAAAAGACAAATATCGTATGAATCCACTGATACAAGGTAACTGGAGAAGTCCAATTCATAGAAACATAAAGAAGAATGATGGTTACTAGGAGCTGAAAGAAGGAAGTATGGGGTTTTAATATTTAATGAGTATAGAGTTTCACCTTTTCTTTTGTATATGTACAGTTTCAACTTTTATTTTAAATTCAGAGAATACATATACAGGCTTGTTACCTGGATATATTGTGTGATGCTGAGATTTGGGTTATGGGTCCCATTACCCAGTTACTGAGCATAGTACCCAATAGTTTTTTAAACTTTGCCCTACTCTCTACCTTCCCCTTCTAGTATACCTGAGTGACTATCGTTGCCATCTTTATGTCCATTGTTTAGCTCCCATTTATAAGTGAGAACATGTGGTATTTGGTTTTACATTCCAGTGTTAAATCACTTAGGATAATGGCCCCAGCTGCAACCATATTGCTGCAAAGGGCATAACTTCATTCTTTTTATGGCTGTGTAGTACTCCATGGTGTATATGTCCTGCATTTTGTCTATACAATCCACCATCAATAGGCATGTAAATTGATTCCAAGTCTCTGCTATTATGAATAGTGTTGCAATGAACATATGAGTACGTGCATAATTTTGGTCGAAAAATTTATTTTCTTGTGGATATACACCCAGCAAAGGGATTGCTGCATCAAATGGTAGTTCTGTTTTAACTGCTTTGAGAAATCTCCCAACTGCTTTCCACAGTGGCCAAATTAATTTACATTCCCACCAACAGTGTATAAATGTTGCATTTTCTCTGCAGCCTTGCTGGCAGCTGTTGTGTTTTGATTTTTTAATAATAGCCATACTGAGTGGTGTGAAATGGTATCTCATTGTGGTTTTGATTTACGTTTCTCTGGTGATTAGTGATGTTGAGCATTTTTTCCTGTTTGTATGTATGTTGAGCATTTTTTCCTGTTTGTATGTTTCCCGTATGTCTTCTTTTAAGAAGTGTCTGTTCATGTCTTTTGCCCATCTTACAATGGGGTTATTTGTTTTTTGCTTGTTCAATTGTTTAAGTTCCATATAGATTCCAGATATTAGACTTTTGTCAGATGCATAGCTTGCAAATGTCTTTTCCCATTCTATAGATTGTCTGTTTACTCTGTTGATAGATTCTTTTGCTGTGCAGAAGTTCTTTAGTTTAACTAGGTTTCACTCATCAATTAAAATAGATTTTTTTAAAATGTCACCCTGGTTAAAATGGCTTTTATCCAAAAGACAGGCAATAACAAATGCCGGTGAGAATGTGGAGAAAAGGGGACCCTAATACACTGTTGGTGGGAATGTAATTTAGTATAACCACCATGGAGAACAGTTTGGAGATTCCTCAAAAAACTAAAAATAGAGCTACCATATGATCCAGTAATCCCACTGCTGGGAAATTAGGATATTGAAGAGATATCTGCATGCCCATATTTATTGCAGCACTGTTTACAGTAGTCAAAATTTGGAAACATCAACAAACGGATTTTTTTAATGTGGTACATAGACACAATGAAGTACTATTCTACCATAAAAAAGAATGAGGTCCTGTCAGGGGAGAGATCCAAGATGGCCGCGTAGCAGCAGCTCAGGATTGTAGCTCCCAGTGAAAGCGAAGAGAGTGAGTGGATGCCGCAATTGCAGACGAATTTTTGATGCCCACAGACTGGGAGATTCCCAGAGAAGGAGCCACACGGGTCACCAGCGCAATTCTTTTGGCCGGCACAGCGCTTCATGGTGCGGCGTGTACGGGACTGGTTGCCCTTTTAGTCGGGCTCGGCTGGTCCCATCCCCACAAGGAGAACAGCAATTGGAAGCGCTGAGGACGGAGAAAGCACAGCTGAACCCGGGAAGGCCCAGCTCTGTGGGGAAGGAG
>CAUYQU010058911.1:0-39072 GCA_963574635.1 Cheracebus regulus | reverse complement strand
ATTTTAGATCTTTTCTTGCTTCTCATGTGGGCATTTATTGCTATAAATGTTCCTCTAGACACTGCTTTAAATGTGTCCCAGAGATTCTGGTACATTGTGTCTTCATTCTGGTTGGTTTTGAAGAATATCTTTATTTCTACCTTCATTTCATTGTTTATCCAGTCAACATTCAAGAGCCAGTTGTTCAGTTTCCATGAAGATGTGCAGTTCTGAGTTAGTTTCATCCTGAGTCCTAATTTGATTGCACTGTAGTCTGAGAGACTGTTACAATTTCCATTCTTTTGCATTTGCTGAGGAGTGACTTACTTCCAATTATGTGGTCAGTTTTAGAGTAGGTGCGACGTGGTGCTGAGATGTGGTGCAGAGAAGAATGTATATTCTGTGGATTTAGGGTGGAGAGTTCTGTAGATGTCTAATAGGTTTCCTTGGTCCAGATCTGAGTTCAAGTCCTGGATATCTTTGTTAATTTTCTGTCTCGTTGATCTGTCTAATGTTGACAGTGGAGTGTTAAAGCCTCCCACTATTATTGTGTGGGAGTCTAAGTCTCTTCATAGGTCATTAAGAACTTGCTTTATGTATCTGGGTGCTCCTGTATTGAGTGCATATATATTTAGGATAGTTAGCTCTTCTTGTTGCATTAATCCTTTTACCATTATGTAATGCCCTTTTTGTCTCTTTTGATCTTTGTTGGTTTAAAGTCCTTTTTTTATCTGCTCTCCATTTGCTTGGTAAATCTTCCTCCATCCCTTTATTTTGAGCCAATGTGTGTCCTTGCATATGAGATGGGTTTCCTGGATATAGCACACTGATGGGTTTTGACTTTTTATCCGATTTACCAATCTGTGTCTTTTGATTGGGGCATTTAGCCCATTTACATTTAGGGTTAATATTGTTATGTGTCAATTTCATCCTGCCACCTTGATGCTAGCTGGTTGTTTCACCCATTAGTTGACACAGTTTCTTCATCATGTTGGTGGTCTTTACCATTTGGTTCCTTTTTTGGAGGCTGGTACTGGTTGTTCCTTTCTATGTTTAATGCTTCTTTCAGGAGCTCTTGGAAGGCAGGCCTGGTGGTGACAAAATCTCTCAGCAATTGCTTGTTCGTAAAGTATTTTATTTCTCCCTCACTTATGAAGCTTAGTTTGGCTAGATGTGAAATTCTAGGTTGAAAGTTCTTTTCTTTAAGGAGGTTGAATATTGGCCCCCACTCTCTTCAGGCTTGTAGGGTATCTGCTGTGAGTCTGATGGGCTTCCCTTTGTGGGTAACCCAACCTTTTTCTCTGGTTGCCCTTAGCATTTTTTCCCTCATTTCACCTGTGGTGAATCTGAAGATTATGTGCTTTGGAGTTTCTCTTCTTGAGAATATCTTTGTGGTGTCTCCGTATTTCCTGGACTTGAATATTGGCCTGCCTTGCTAGGTTGAGGAAGTTGCCCTGGATAATATCCTGAAGAGTGTTTTCCAGCTTGGATTCATTCTCCCCGTCACATTCAGGTACACCTATCAAAGGTAGATTAGGTCTTTTCACATAATCCCATATTCCTTGGAGGCTTTGTTCATTTATTTTTAATCTTTTTTCTCTAATCTTGCCTTCTCGTTTTATTTCATTGAGTCGATCTTAAATCTCTGATACTCTTTCTTCTGCTTGGTCAGTTTGGCTATTGAAGCTTGTGTATGCTTCACAAAGTTCTCCTGTTGTGTTTTTCAGCTCCATCAAGTCATTTATATACTTCTCTAGGCTGTTTATTCTTGTTAGCATTTTGTCTTCATCTAACCTTTTTTCAATGTTCTCGGTTTATTTGCATTGGGTTAGAACATGTTCTTTTAGCTCAGAGAATTTTGTTATTACCCACCTTCTGAAGCCTGTTTCTATTAATTCATCAGACTCATTTTCCATCCAGCTTTGTTCCCTTGCCAGTGAGGAGCTGTGATCCCTTGGAGGAGGAGAGGCATTCTTGTTTTGGGTGTTTTTGTCCTTTTTGTGCTGGTTTCTTCACATCTTTGTGGATTTATCTACCTGTTGTCTTTGTAGTTGATGACTTTTGGATGTAGTCTCTGAGTGGACGTTCTTTCTATTTGAAATTATTTATTTCTGCTTTTTTAGTTTTCCTTTTAACAGTCAGGCCTCTCTGCTGTAGGACTGCTGGAGGTTCACTCCAGACCCTGCTTGCCTGGGGATCACCTGTGGCAGCTGCAGAACAGTAAGCGTTGCTACCGATTTCTTCTTCTGTTATCTTCGTCCAAAAGGATACCCGCTAGTTGTCAGCCTGAGCTCTCCTTTATGACATGTCTCCTTGGATATACAGGGGTCAGGGAGCTGCTTGAAGAGACAGTCTGTCCCTTATAGGAGATCAAATGCTGAGCTGGGAGCTCTGTTGTTCCATTCACAACTTCTTGGGAGGTACGTTTAAGTCTGCTGCAGCGGAACTCATAATCACCTTTTTTCCCAGGTGCTCTGTCCTGGGAAGGTGGGGCTTTATTTAAAAGTTCCTGACATGCTGCTGCCTTTTTTCAGAGATGTCCTGCCCAGCAAGGATGTAGTCTAGTCACAGTCTGCCAGTCGAGGCATTACTGAGCTGTTGTGGGCTTTGCCCAGCTGCTGTGTGAACTTCCTTGCGATTTTGTTTACAGAGGTACAGTTAGAACTACCTCTGTAATGTCAGTCTACCTCAGTAATGGTGGACTGCCTCGGTAATGGCAGACTGCCTAACTAATGGCAGACTGCCTTGGTAGTGGTAGACTGCCTCAGTAATGGCTGATTCCCTTGCCCCCACCAAGCTGGACCATCCCGGCTCCAGCTGCACTTTCTGTGAAACTCTCAATCCAGAGCGTTTCAGATTGCTGATTTTTGTGGAGGGGGGGCGGGGTGGAACCTGCTTAGCCAGATCTCCTGGCTTCCTGTTTCAGCCCCCTTTTTTCAGTTGAATGGACGGCTCTGTATCCCAGGCATTCCAGGTGCCTGCTGACATGGTCGCCCAGATTTGTGTGAGTTTTTGTGTGGAGACCCCAGCGCTGGCTGAAACAGCTGTGCTGGAAACTCATGGTGCTTTTCAGCCCAGGAATCTCCTGGTCTGTGGGCAGTAAAATCTTCTTTGGAAATGCAGTGATCACTCACCTTCTGCTTTGTTCTTGCTAGGAACTGCGTTCCAGAGCTGTTCCTATTCAGCCATCTTGGATCTCTCTGGAAACAAGTAATTCTTACCAGAGGGGAGCCAAGGAAACATGTTTGTATTAGAAGAGTTGTTGTGTAGGAGGCTGTGAGAGAGTAGTGCTGCCACCACAGCCCTCACAGCTAGCTCAGCAGTTCTCACTTCTTAAATGGATTAAATAGTCTCATGACTACAATAGTGTCAAGTCATGGAGTTAAGGTTTAAAATTGGAAGGTACTGATAGAGGTCTGTCTAATTTAGTCCATCTTTTTCCACTGAATGGACTCAGGAGACTTTTCCAAGACCACACAATAATTGTGTTTAAGCTGCATATATTAGTCTTACTTGATCCAAACCTCCATGCATTGGGAGGTGGTACTGTTGGATCGAGGTGATTCTGTTTCAGAAGGCAACCACCCAGCTGACATTTCTCAAGCCAGAGCGCAGCACCCCCTGGCCTATTATCCATGGTGCTGTCATATTTTGACCTAAAGTGAACTGAGACCTCAGACGTATTAATCTCTGAACAGAGAATAATATTTCTGAATAACCATTTACTTTTCAAGGGAGAATCAGTTTGAAAAATACTTCATTATGGGAAAAACAATCCAAAGTTAAATAACCAAGCAAACAATGGAAGTATTTTATACAGTGATCAGAAATTATCCTGAAATGATACTGGAACACACAATGGAAAACACAGCTTAAAAACTCAGTTGCATTTGATCTTAACAAGCATCATAACAACTCAATTCTTTTTTGCTTTAGATACAGAATTACTTTCTGCTAGATCACTTACTTCCCCAATATACCCATTCTCAGGGGACTTGATTGAGGTCCTCCCCTGAGTCCCCAGGACCCATGCGTGTCTCTATCATGGCACTCAGGATACTGTGCCAACTTTGTCTCTTCATCTTGCTGCTTCCCTCACTAGACTTAACCCTCTCCATGCCCTGAGCAAACCAGTTTCCACTGCATATCAGCAGATCTTACAGTATCTGGTACATTCTAGTACTCACTAAAACTTTGAAGGGAACCTAATAATTTAAAACAGTTACAAACATTTGCACACTCTTCTGACTAATATTGTTGTTACATCTCATAATGTGGGGAAAATATAGCTCTGGCATATGTGGGTTGTTAGAAAAAATTATCTTGCTGTTTTAAATCTTAAGGTGGATTTAAGGTGTCCCTCTACCCTAAAAGTCAAAAAGAATATATTCTTACATGTATCTTCAGGTTAGAATTCTTACTAAAATATTATGAGCATGAGTACAGATAGGATGAGGAAGGATATTTCTTGTATAGTAAAATGGCATTCCCCAATCCGTTCTGCTGTAATTAATTTAGAATTTAAAGCTAAAAATCCAGACGTTCGATGATGTGTTCAATAACTCGTGCTGGGATCTATTTTTTCAGTAATGCTTATCTTTCCAAGGGGGATAGTTAATTTCTTCACTACTACTCTGTAAATTATTACAGAAATTACAAATCTACTAAAAAATCAATACAACTAATTGTAAATTAATAGATTTCTAAGTGTGAAGGAGTGTGTAATAATGGAGATGAGTTCTTTAAAGAAAATGCCAGTTCCAGTATCAAGGGCTCAGGGCTCCAGCTGTTTCATGTGACATCTTCAAGTGTAAACACATTTCTTTCCTTCCCCCAACTCTCCCCCTCCACTCCCTCACTTCCCACTGATTTAGTCTGCCACTGCCGAGAATAACATTTCCATTAGCCACCTACTGTTAAATCGCAGAGTAACGATGATAAAAAAAAAAATTCCAACATGCAAACAAACCAATAGAGAAGCAACTGTGGTTACCGTCTGTCTCAAACATTTTTTATGGGACCCACCAGTGTTGAAACTAAAGGAAAACAACCTGTGAAGTTAAACAAACTGGATTGAAGAAGGAGATCTAGAATGTGGGTTTATAACAAGTGCAAATCTGAATACAATGCATTTATAATTCTATGTTTGATATGCTGAAAGAATAGTCTTTAATATTATACTTGTGTGTTTATGAATTTTAGCATGAGATTAGTTATTTCTATGTATATATGCCACATCATTGCCAATCACTTTAAGGCAGTGATGGGCTTGTCAATAATAAGACCAGTAATTATCACCATTATATTGAATTAATCAATGAGAATGTGCCACGGTCTTGTTATGTCCTGTGCACTTAGATGAACTTTTTAAATGATATAACTTGACATTAATTTAGCACTTCACGATTTACAAAGTGCTTTAGGTTTAGATTTTGGTCTCAAAGCAATAAATTAAGGCAGATGTTATGTTCTACAGGTGAGAAAACTGGTGGAGGGAGGTTCAGAAACCTACCTTGAATCTACATCTGATTACTAGTCAGGATGCTTTCACAGAGCCAGTTATATAGTAGTATTCTCTTTCAGTACACGATGTGGTTCCAGAATTGTACTGGAAGTCTGATAGCTCAAAGTAAAGCTCTATGTTTATGCTGTATAGGTGGCGCCTGGGCAAGCTGATGGGAGGAGCTGGAGAACCCTCAAGGATGTCCCTCCCAGGAAGGAGCAGCAGTCACCAGTAAAAGTGCTAGGCATATAGGCCTAGACACCTCATCTTGAACAAGTCTTTCTTTTAGCTTGCAGGAACCTGGAAGATGGTCAGGTTTGACCAAATCTCTGTTCAGTGGTTAAGGAACTGGCTAGGTACCTAAAGCAGAGATGCAACAAAGGTATCTGTGGTCTTTGCCAGTGGGGTGAGTCAAAGGTTGAATGGCTGCCTGCTTCCCTGCCCCGTATACCTGTGTTATTTGGTTACTTCCTGCCCTCATGGCAATTTTGGTACATATGGGGATAGGATGGGGAAGTGGGATCTTGCAGATATGGGGAAAAGAGTTTGCTTACTCAGCCTTAGAGAGGTGAACCTTAGGATGCTCACTTTCACTAAAACTGATCACAGTCTACACTAGTTTGGCAGGGGGAACACCATAGCCTCTTTGACTGGAGTTTATGCCTAAGAGAATCTACAGTGTAAGAGAATCTACAATGTAACTGAACTGCATTTTCAATTCATTAGTACTAAGTAGGCTTATAGGGTACACTGATGATAAAATTTTAACTTAATGTAATTTAACCAAGTTATAAAGAGTCTATGGTCTGTAATCATGTGTGTGCATGTGCTTTTCAGAACATAAACCTGATCTGAAAATTTGAAAATTTAAATCTAACGTGGCATATGAAGACAGTAAACTAAATCCTTTATTAACTTGAACTAGCTTATTTTTTCTATAGTTTACTATTCATGGAAAGTAGAAAAGTTCAACATATAAATAAACCAAACAAAACTAAAACACATCTATAAAATGAAAATAATATATAAATAAACCAAACTAAAATAAAACAATTCATAAATAATATAAATAACCAAACAAAATTAAAAATTGATCCTGTGAGGATAGGTGTTTTAATTTTGAAACAAATAAATAAATAAATAAACATGCACACATATGTTCATTTCAGCACTGTTCACAATAGCAAGAACCTGAAACCAACCCAAATGCCCATCAATGACAGACCGGACAAGGAAAATGTGGCACATATACACCATGGATTACTATGCACCCATAAAAATCGAAGAGTTCGTGTCCTTTGTACGGACATGGATGAATCTGGAAACCATCATTCTCAGCAAACTGACAAAAGAACAGGAAATCAAATACCGCATGTTCTCACTCACAGGTGGGTGTTGAACAATGAGAACACATGGACACAGGGAGGGGAGCGTCACATATTGGGGTCTGTTGGGGGGGACTAGGGAAGGGACAGTGGGGCATAGGGAGTTGGGGAGGGATAACATGGGGAGAAATGCCAGATATAGGTGACAGAGATGGAGACAGCAAACCACATTGCCATGTATGTACCAATGCAACAATCCTGCATGTTCTTCTGCACATGTACCCCAGAACCTAAAGTGCAATAAAATATATATATAAATAAATAAATAAAGTATTTAAAACTAAATAAATAAATAAATAAAATCAACTTCAGAAACTAGAACTGGGATAAATACTTTTAATCCCATCTTCTATTCCTTTCAGATCTTGAATTCTTGATAATAATGTAATATTTAAAATTGTGACCTTGAGGCATTGTGATTGACTAACCATTAAGAGAGGCTAAGTTTAATGTCTTGTATTTACTCATGCATGAAACATTTCTGAACAAAAAATTTTTGAAATAAAATTTTCTGATTAAATACCAGTTGGCAGGGAATAAAGTGAGTGTTATGGACTGAATGCTTATGTTTCTGCAAAATTCATATGTTGAGATTCTAACTCCCACTGTGATAGTATTAGGAGATGGAGCCTTTGGTCGTAAATAGGTCATAAAGGTGGAGCCCTTATGTATAGGATTAGTGCCCTTATAAAAGACATGAGGGAACTTGCTTGCATTCTCTCTCTCTGTCTTCACCATGTGAGGAATCAGCAAGAAGAAATCCAACTGCAAGTTCAAAAGAGGGTCCTTTCCAGGAGCTGAGTCAGTCAGCACCTTGACTGTGTTCTTCCAGCCTCCAGAACTGTGAGAAATACATTTCTGTTGTTTAAGCCACCAGCCTATGGCACTCTGTTACAGCAGCCCAAACTAAGTTAGCCTATCCTAAATAAGTAATAAATACTTGTTTTAGGATTATGGAAAATTAAGAATAGAATACTTTTTTTTTAAATTCAGGGGATCTGAATCCTAATTTTTGTCTAACCTATTAGCATTCCCTGTTTTTGAAATTCTCTTCTGAAATTTTAATAGTTACATAATATTAAGGGATAGTCAATGTTTGAAAGATGTTCAAAGAGTTTACATGATCAGCTATTCCTCCATAGGATTCTGACTGAGAATTCTTTTTTTTTTTTAATTTTTATTTTAGATTCAGGGGTACATGTGAAGGTTGGTTATTTAGGTAAACTTGAGTTGTGGAGGTTTGTTGTACAGATTATTTCATCACCCTGGTACGAAGCCTAGTACCCAGTGTTTCTCTGCTCTCTTCCTCCTCCCGTCCTCCACCTTCAAGTAGGCCCCACTGTTTGTTGTTCCCTTCTTTGTGTCCACTAGACACATCTTATCATTTAGCTTCCACTTACAAAGTGGAAAAATACAGCATTTGGGTTTTGTTCCTGCATTAATTTGCTATGGATAATGACCTCCAGCCAATCCATGTCCCTGCAAAAAAATATGATCTTGTTCCTTTTTATGGCTGCATAGTATTCCATGGTTGTGTGTGTGTGTGTGTGTGTGTGTGTGTGTGTATACACGACATTGTCTTCATCCAATCTGTCATTGATGGACATTTAGGTTGATTCCATGTCTTTGCTGTTGTGAATATTGTTGCAATCAACATTCATGTACATGTTTCTGTATAGTACAATGATTTATATGCCTCTGGCTTTATACCTAGTAATGGGATTACTGGTTCAAATGGTACCTCTGTTTTTAGGAATTGTCACATTGCATAATGGTTGAACTAATTTATACCCCCATTGATAGTGTTTAAGTGTTCTCTTTTCTCTGCAACCTCATCAGCAACTGTTACTTACTGATTTTTAATAATAGCCATCCTGACTGGTGTGAGATTCTATCTCCTTGTGGGTTTGATTTGCATTTTTCTAATGATCTATAATATTGAGCTTTTTCTCATATGCTTGTTGGGCACATGTGTGTCTTCTTTGGAAAAGTGTTTGTTCATGTCTTGGCCCACTTTTAAATTTTTTTTCTTGTAAATTTGTAAGTTCCTTATAGATGCCGGACATTAGACTTTTGTCAAATGTATCATTTGAAAATAGTTTCTTCTATTCTGTAGATGGTCTCTTTATGCTGTTGATAGTTTCTTTTGCGGTGCAGAAGCTCTAAAGTTTAATTAGATCCCATTTGTCAATTTTTGTTTTTGTTGCAATTGCTTTTGGTGTCCTCATCATGAAATCTTGGCCTGTTCCTATGTGCAGGATGGTATTGCCTAGATTGTCTTCCAGGGCTTTTATAGTTTGGGTTTTACATTTAAGTCTTTAATCCACCTTTAGTTGATTTTTTTATACAGTGTAAAGAAGGGGTCCAGTTTCAGTCTTCTGCATATGGCTAGCCAGTTATTTCAGCACCATTTATTAAATAGTGCTTTAGTCATTGCTTGTTTTTGTCCGTTTTGTCAAAGATCAGATGGTCGTAGGTGACCTTATTTCTGGGCTCTCTATTCTATTCCATTGATCTATGTGTCTGTTTTTGTACCAATATCATGCTGTTTTGGTTACTGCAGCCCTGAAGTATAGTTTGAAGTTGGGTAACATAATGCCTCAAGCTTTGTTCTTTTTGTTTAATATTGCCTTGGTTACTCGGGCTTTTTGTTGTTGTTGTTCTATATGAATTTTAAAATAGTTTTTTCTAGTTCTGTGAAGAATGTCATTGGTAGTTTGATAGGAATAGCATTGAATCTGTAAATTGCTTTGGGCAGTATGGCTATTTTAATGATATTGATTCTTCCCATAGGCATGAAATGTTTTTCCATTTGTTTGTGTCAACTCTGAGTGTCAACTCTGATTTCATTGAGCAGTGTTTTGTAATTCTCATTGTAGAGATCTTTCACTTTTCTGGTTAGCTGTATTCCTAGATATTTTATTCTTTTTGAGGCAATTGTGAATGAGACTGTGTTCCTGATTTGTCTCTTGGCTTGGCTGTTGTTTCTGTATAAAAAAAAACTCATGATTTTTGCACAATAATTTTGTATTCTAAAATTCTGCTGAAGCTGTTTATTAGCTGAAGGAGGTTTTGAGTTGAGACTATGGTGTTTTCTAGATATTGAATTATATAGATATCTACAAACAGGGATAGTTTGACCTCCTCTCTTCCCATTTAGGTGCCTTTATTTCCTTCTCTTTCCTGATTGCTCTGGCTAGGATTTCTTTCTCTTTCTCTTTCCTGATTGCTCTGTCTAGGATTTCCAATATGATGTAGAATGGGAGTGATGAGAGAGGGCATCCTTGTCATGGGCCGGTTTCCAAGGGGAAAGCTTCCAGCTTTTCCTTATTCAGTATGATGTTGGCAGTAGGTTTGTCATAGATGACTCATTATTTTGAGGTGTGTTCCTTTAATATCAAGTTTAGTGAGAATTTTTAACATGAAGAAATGTTGGATTTTATCTAAAGCCTTTTCTGTATCTATTGACATAATTGTGTGGTTTTTGTCTTTAGTTCTGTTTATGTGATGGACCACATTTATTAATTCATGCATGTTAAACCAAACTTGCATCCCAGGGATGAAGCCTATTTGATTGTGGTAGATAAACTTTTTGATGTGCTGCTCGATTCCATTTTCAAGTATTTTGTTGAGGAGTTTTGCATCAGTGTTCATCAAGGATATTGGCCTGATGTTTTCTTTTTTGGTTGTATCTCTGCCAGGTTTTGGTATCAGAATGATGCTGGCCTCAGAATGAGTTGGGAAGGAGTCCCCAGTTTTGGGAAATAGTTTCATTATTAATGGTACCAGCTCTTCTTTGTACATCTCGTAGAATTCCACTGTGAATCCATCTGGTCTTGGGCTTTTTTGGTTGGTAAGCTATTTATTACTGATTCAATTACAGAATTCATTATTGGTCTGTTCAGGGAATCAGTTTCTTCCTGGTTCAGTCTTGGGAGGGTGAATGTCTCCAGGGATTTATCCGCCTCTTATAGGTTTTCTAGTTTTTTTACATACAAGTGTCTGTAGTAGTTTCTGATGGTTATTTTTATTTCTGTGGGGTCAGTGGTAACATCTTTTTTTTTTTTTAATCATTTCTAACTGTATTATTTGGATCTTCTTTCTTTTCTTCTATTAGTCTAATTGGTGGCCTGTCTTATTATTTTTTTCAAACAATCAACTCCTGGATTCATTGATACTTTGAATGGTTTTTCATGTCTCACTTTCCTTCAGCTGAACTCTGATTCTGGTTATTTCTTGTTTTCTGCTAGCATTGGGGTTGATTGGCTCTTGCTTCTCTGATTCTTTCAGTTGTAATGTTAGCTTGTTAATTTCAGATCTTTCTAACTTTTTGATGTGGGCATTTAGTGCTATGAATTTCCCTCTTAACACTCCTTAGCTGTGTCCCAGAGATTCTAGTATGTTGTATCTTTGTTCTCATTGGCTTCAAATAACTACTTGATTTTTGCCTTAATTTTATTATTTACCCAAAAGTCATTCAGGAGCATGTTATTTAATTTCCATGTAATTGCATGGTTTTGTGTAGGTTTTTTTTAGTCTTGACTTTTATTTTTATTGTGTTGTAATCTGAGAGTGCATTTGAGATGATTTTGGTTCTTTTGCATTTGCTGAGGATTGTTTTTCATGGTAGTCATTTTCTAGAACAGTCATTCAAATACATTCAATGCATGTGTCACAAAGAACCACACTGTCCCCGTTCCAAAATACTTAACTTTGCCCAGTAAGTTCAGTTGTTTTCACTTTTTTAAAGAGTTTAAATATTCTCAAACCTAAACAAGTGTTGAAGGCAGGTAGTTGAAATTTAAAATTAGAAGGTGCTATGGGGACATAGTTCAGCCCATCATTTTCCATTGAGTGGACACAGGGAAATAACATCACTTCTCTAAGACCACATAATGTTTGACCAAGACAGCAGGAAACCAAATCTCCTGATGCACTATTTTATTTACTCTAGTGGGTGTCAACCCTATCCTTAACATCCCTTTTTAATATAAATATTATTTAATTTTCTCTCACCCATCTTGAAATGTAATTCATAAATGACATAACTTACACACATATATTTTTAAAACCAACATAAAACTTAGAAAATGAAGAAATAAAAGGGAAAATTATAATAAAATAATATGTATTGCAGTCTGCAATGCTCAGACATGGCATCACTGGTGGTCAAAATTATGTCAGACGCTCACATTTGTATGTAGAATGACTGTAGAAGTGACATCTACAAATGCAGACTGAGGCACTTGGGTTATGTTGGCAATTTGTATACTACTATTGGATTATCACTTTTGCTGGGATTTTCTGAATTGGTGAACAAATCTTGGTAAAACATTGGGGAAAAAAGTACAACTCTCCTTTGAAATACACAGTACTTGAATTCCTAGAACATTTAGTGTAGCTGAAAAATTTGCCAAAAATAATACATGTTTGAAACAGTTTGATTCTGTGTTAAGGGAATTACAAACCAGTTTTTAACCTACATAAATATCCAGTAGAGCATTAAAAAATCTATGTGAGGAAAAATTCTTTGTTGTATGGAGCTCTCCTGCACACTGTAGATTGTACAGCATCCCTGGCATCAGTCCACTAAATGTCATAGACCTTTGGCTGCCTAGAAATTTCTCCTACCTGATATCCTAGGTCATCCCTGTTAAGTTCAGCCTTCCACAAAATTCTAGGGCATGGACACAAGGCAGCCAAGTACTTTACTACGCCTAGTAAGAGAGACCTTTGCTGCAGTTCCCAGTAAGTTCCTCATTTCCATCTGATACCTCATCAGCATGGCCTTTCCTATCTGTATTTCTATCAACATTTTGGTCGCAACCACTTAAGAAGTTCCAAACTTTCCTTCATCTTTCTGTCTTCTTCTGAGTCCTCCAAAATCTTCCAACCTTTGCCTGTTACCCAGTTCCATATTTTCAAATGTCTTTACAGCAACACCCCACTCCTCATACCAAGTTTCTGTCTTAGGCTCTCCAGAAAGACAGAACCAATAGGAAACATATTGGTTTCCTGAAACACATGTTTCTATACGACATAAAGAAAGGGAATCTATTAGGGAGAATTGGCTCAGAGGATTAAAAAGTTCCATGATAGTCCATCGATAAGCTGGAGAATGATAGAAGCATGGCTTCTAGAGAAGTTGGTAGCATGGCTCCTGGGGAAGGCAATAGCGTGGCTTGGTCCAATTCTGAATACCTCAAAACTAGAGAAGCCAACAGTGCACCCCCTAGTCTGGGGCCAGAGGCCTGACAGCCCCTGAGAGGCCACTGATGCAAGTCCCAGAGTCTAAAGGCCAAAGACCCTGGAGTCTGATGTCCACAGGCAGGAAGAGGAAAGGGTGTACTGCTACAAAAGAGAGAAAGATGTGAGCAAAAAAAGAAAAGCAAGCTGAATGTCCTCCTTCTTCCACCTGCTTTGTTCTAGCTGTGTCTGCAGCCGATTGGGTGGTGCTCGCCTGCACTGAGGGCAGGTCTTCCTCTCTCAGCCCACTGATTCACATGTCAGTCTCCTCCAGAAACACCGTCACAGACACACCCAGAAACAATACCAGCCCTCTAGGCATCCTCAATCCAGTCAAGTTGACACCTAATATTATCCATCACAGGAGGTATCAGTTTTCTTAAAGAATCTCTGAACTAAGGTCATATTGCCTCCCACTGCTACAAGAATGACAGAAGAACATTCTAAATAGAGGCTTTTGGAGAAAAGCTTTGACTTTCCTGGTACAAAAGAGTTTTCTTTGTGAGATAAAGTATAATAATCATAAGTCATCTATTTTTTCTTACCCTTTAAAAATACGATGTGTATGGGGTGAAAATGATGCAGAGGATGTAACTCTGGATTGGTTATGATAAAAATAGGATCTGATAATTCTATTATTTCTCATATAAAATAATATCCCCTCCTTATTCAGATTCTCTCCCTCAAACATATTTCGACACATAAATCTTGCATTTATATCAAAATGCCTTCATTTTTCAAAATTATTTACTAGAAGTATAATCTTTGCCTTCTCTTTTGCAGAACCTAAGTCCAGAAGGACCCAGATCCAAACTCAGGCTTTGCCTGACAATTCTATCCTTAAGAGTAATTCTCTAGTTACCTCCCATCTCATATAGTTGGGTTTCAAGATGGACATTCTAGAAATTAATAATTGGGCTGTTTAAATCATATTGACAAATACATTTCTCTCTTTGATACCATGTATTTCTAAACAAGAATTGGCAAACATCAATATATTCATATTTAACTTACAGAATGTCATAAAAATTTTTGTTGTGCTGCAGAGCAAGGAATCATGCTACCAGTCTGTTCATTCAGATAAGAACATTCTTCTTTGAATTACAGATTTACTATGTATTTATCTGTATTATACAAAAGCCTGTGACCATCAAAGAGGAGAATGTTTGCATCTTTGGTTTCATAGAAATTTGCATATCAAAAATATGCAATGCTGTAGTGATATACTGCATAGAAATATACACTTCAATAAGCATAATATTTTTCTTGGCACTTTTCAATGAAATATTTAAAGCAGTACTTTGCCTGAGTTCTAAATGTTTTCCACAGAAATCCTCCATGTCTATCTTTCATTTCTATTTTATATAAAGAGGTAGAGAAATGTTGTGATGTAATATTTTCTTGTATAATAGCATTAAATTAGTCCCTCTCTTCTGGAATATTGAAAGCACTGTTCTGTTTCCTTGTTTTATCATTATATATAGCATAGTTGTGGAACCAGATAAGACAAGCATTATTTCTATTTTGTAAGTAAACAAACTGAAGTACAGAGGCAATAAATAGACAAGAGCAAAGACCTGCAACAAAATACATCAGGGTAGAGGGGACTTTTCAGAGAGCTGGGTCCTAGGGTATCCTGAGAGAAAAAACCACGGGGTTCCAGCTCATCACTTTGAACATGACTCACAAGCAAATAGGCTCAACCATGGCTTGGAGGACCCAGGAGTAACAGCTAACTTAAATGTACTCAGATACCCCACTAAGTGGTGTGCAGGTACGTCATTGCAGTTATCAAGGGGTATCCTACTTTTCCTAGCAAACAATTTGAATGTTAATACTTTAACTCCAGCAAATACTAAAATTATTATCTTCCCAACTCTTCCCCTGTCTTCTTGAAGTGAAAGTAGAGCTGTATCAGGTCTTACAGAATTTGTGTGTGTGTGTGTGTGTGTGTGTGTGTGTGTGATGGGGTAGGGGAATGAAAATAAGGTGTTGCTCAATCTTAGAGGAAAGGGGACACACCACACCTGCACCAGCTGAACTTACCAATGACTGAGTGGCCACAGAGAGTATTTTCCTTTCACTTCAGTGTTCACGGTAAACACGCAGGCAGAGTCTGCTGACTGAGGGAAAGGAAACGGGTTTGCCTGTTGAACATTATCTGAAAAACCATTTGGTGACTGATGGGCTTCTCTTGAACTTCGATAAATTTATTTCTATAGTAAAATAATGATGATCATACAAAAACAGTATTTTAATCTACCCATTAAAGGAGACATCGAATTCATCAATTTTTGCATCACCAGTGAGGAAAGTGGCAAGCAAGACCTAAACCAGCTTGATAACAGCCTTTCTGTTTAACTTAGGATCTTTGACCAAGAGCAGAGCCACTTGACAGCTTGCACATTTGCTTCCTCCTTTCCAATAATGTGGATAAAATGCCATCACAAAACAGAAGATTGAGCAGCATCAATGATCATCACAGAGAGAAGATTTGACAAGCCTCAGTCATGGTCCAACACGTCAGAACAATGAGGAAAGACTGTGAGCATGAAGTCATGCAATCAGATTAGACACAAAAGTGGCAACCTACCAGACATGGGTCATGGCATCTGTGTGGGGAACAAAGTTATGTTCTTGAGAATCCATTGAGAAAGTGACAAAGTAGGAAGAAATGAGATAGTGCTATTATTGAAGAGAGATACCCAATTAAGGAATTTCACAGGAATTTCAACATAGGGTACTGCTAATCCACTCTTCTAAATGTTTGCTAACAAACGTGTCAAGCTTGTATTAGGGTGGAAATTGCAGCAGGCTAGGGAATAGGGAGCTGGAATTCTAGTCTTCCTTTGCTGTGTAACCTCAGGCAAAGTATTTTTATTCCTACTCAGCTTGGTGTCTTTATTTGCAAAAGGACTGAATTAGAGGAGGTGTCATTTTAGAGGTCTCTTTCAATTCCAAACAATCTAAAATTCTGTGACATCTCAAAATAACCTAGAGTAATGCAAATGCCATTTTTAAATATCTAACATTACAAACAACAAAAATAGCAAGGACTGCTTACAGGCATCTGTATTACCATGAGCACAAATTGGACACATTCATTACAAAGCAGAGAAAATGCATCAGGTCCACTTCACAAAAAAAATCATATCCTGGGGAAGAGAAATGTGTCAAAAGGCACCAGATTATGTGCCAAAATAGGAAATATTGTTCTAGTTGCAGGTGACCTTTCATAGTGAGATCATTCACTTGCTGGTTATGCTGTCACGTAAGTTAATACTGCCCTTTAAAGGTCATTGCCATGGGTGTGCCCCTGGGTACATCCTAATATAAGCCTCTAATTTACTTTCCCCCCATCAAATGTACCCCTGTAATGAGGCATAGTTCCCCTACCTACTCTGAGTCTGGTGGGAAACATACTTATCCTTGTATTATAAGCATTTTACATGTAAAGATATTGATGGGGGAAGAAGAAAGGTAAGATATTTCATTGCAAACCTTCGTGACCTGCACTGATTAGGGAAGAAGTCATTCTATAATAGTAGGATAATTTTTCTAGATAGCTAGAAGTGTTTAACTGTGTATATGACATAAAATTACAACTTTGAAAAAAATTAGAATCTTAAGTACCAAATCTGGTATAACTGTATGCTTCTGGCAACAGAAAACACTCAGCAACATTTGACTGTGTGTTGTCACCTTCATTTATTTTACTGGGTTTCAAGTTTTTAAGAGTGGTCATAGGCAAAAATCGTCATTCTGTAGGAGACCCCTGACCGGGTCGGGTGTGTGTGTCAGATGAGACACAATGGGAAGGTGAAACGAAAATGCATGAAATGGAATAAATTTGTTACTCACAGGTCCCAGAGAGGTGCAGGGTAATGACAGGTGGTGGCAGGTGGAGTACAGAGGAGGACTGATGGGAAGCATACCAGTGGGTGGGAAAGTGAGAGAGGGAACATAATGCAACCTATGGACCTGTGAGATTCTGCCTATACTAAGGTCCATGGCCATTATTCCTTAGGCTCTGATAGGGATTGTGGATTGCCTAGTTAAGGAAAACATGCATGGAGCAGGGAACATATTTGCATGATTCTGGTGTTGACCATTAGGTTTTATTGTGATCAGTAACTGCACGATGTGTCAGGTTTAGAGTCAGTTTGAGGGAAGTTTGAACCTCTCTCCTTGTGAGCCAAAGGTCACAGAGCTCACTCAGGTTTCAGACAACTTGTGTCAGGCCTAAACATGGATGCCAAGGCAGTAACTACATTAAACACATTTATGACATTGCTCCTTACTGATTCAGGTTTGTAGTGGCCAATGTGATTTAGTAAACATGCAGCAAGTGTCTCCAGTGTGACTGGCCTGTGCAAAGGTTGGGATAGATAGATTCACACCTTGCTCTCTATAGGTTTGTGTTGTCATCCAGGTATTGGCAGTTGAGCTTGGCTCAATGCTACTACATCCTAGGTATATATGTCTCTGCCTGCCTTTCAAGATCACTCAAACTGCAGCACTGGTGGGCACATCTTCATAGTGATATCATATGGCCTTGAAGGGAGGTGAAGCTTAAAGGTGTTAAAAACTAGAGAGCCTGTGATATGGGCTTGAGCCCACCCCAGAGAACCACTCTGCCTTTTGCTTGTTGTCCTGGGAGATGGTGTGCTCCTTCCTCACAGCCTAGTCCACTTTTTGATCCCATTACCTGCAAATAGCTACCATCTCCTTCCTCTCCCTCCACCCTGCAGTCCCTCTGCAGGCCTTTTATATTTCCTGGTATGTCTCCCAGGCTTCTCGCCTCCTACAGAAAAGGATTGGCCTTGAATAGATATTATGACCTTATCATCCATATGATTAATTTAATGAATATTTGTTCATTGCCATCTACAAGCCTGGGACTTTTCTGGGTATTGAGGATAACAGCAATTAACAAAGCAAACAAAACTCTTCACCTACATGGAATTGATGTATGATCTAGAGAAGACAGACAATAAACAAATAATCACTCTGTGTAGTCTGTCCTATGATGATAATGCTATAGTTCAAAGTAAAACAGAAAGGGAGATAGCATGTGCTGAGTTAGGGGAAGGAGTAGGTTGCAATTTTGAACATTTTCCATTTGATAAACCCGCTACAGCAGGCCTCAGTTTGAACTGAATATATTTGCTCTGATAGATGTTCAGAGGTTGTATCTTGGTCTCAGAGGAAGTTTCTTGCAGGGATTCCTGGTACCAGAGATTGGAAATTCGTAAATCCAAAACGTTGCTGAAGTAGAAAGAGCCCTGCCCCTCTCTGGACAATGGCTTTTGTCAAGGCCCATCTGATGCATTTGGGTGGGCACCAGCCTTTTCACCTTGACCTGCTGATCAACGGTGTGTTTCTGTATCACAGGTGGGTCTGTGATGAGACCCACCTTAGACCCATCAAGGATAAATTGAGAGAGTCTAAGGATCTGAATACTTCATAGGGCCTCAGTGGGCACAGGAAGGTCTTGGATAATTTTCAGACAGCAACATGCTGGGTGGTGCTGAAAATCAGTTTCCTGGTGGTTAGGGGAGTCAGACACAGACTTTAGAGATCAGAGACCCGAGCCTCTCCTCTACTGGTATTGCAGGGAAACCTTGTTCCATCCTCTGTAAAAGTACATATAGTGTATTTTTTCAGCGACTAGAAAGTAACTCAGCTATGCTTAGGCCTCCACGTCAAGGTTTTCTGGTCCAACATAGTCTTGAAAAGGCCAAGTCATAGTGAGTTCTGGTTCCCTGATAAAATAGGCCAGGCCTCTGTGACTGGAGACACTCATTAAGGTGAGCAGTGCCCACAGCAGGCTCAGCAGCAGGCTGGGAAAAAGAGGAGGATGGACAGAGCTGGGTGCCTAGTTAGGACCACTAAAGCCAAACTGCTAGCCTGGAGCTCCTGCAGAGCCCCGGGTAGAAGTCCTGGACCACAGATGGGAACAGAGGTGGTCAGGCCATTGTGAAGACATAAAAGATGTCCTCAGTTAATACTTGTTAAAAGATGATGGAAAGAGCCTTCTTCGAGAAAGTGGTGGTAGGAAAAGAAATGAGAAGTAGAACTGAAAACCAGCAGGAACAGAGATGACAAATAGCATCTGAATGTATTTGTTTCCTACGGCTAATTTGTCAGGGTAAATTACCACAAACTTGGTGGCTCAAACCAAAATAAATTTATCCTCTCACAGTTCAGGATGGCAGAAGTCCAAAATCCTTCTGGAAGTTCTGTGGGAAAATCCATTACATGCCTCTATCCTGGCTTCTGGTGGCTCCAGCTTTCCTTGGCTTATGGTCACATCACCCTAGTCTCAACCTCAGTCTTCACATGGTTTCCTCCTGTATTTCTGTGTCTGTGTGTCTCAAAGCTCTTCTTTCTTTCTCTTATATAGACAGCAGTCATTGGAGTTTAGGCCAACCCTAAATCCAGGATGATGTCATCTCAAATCTTTAGCTAAATGTGTAAAGTCTACATTACCAAATAAGATCACGTTCGTAAGTACCAGGGGTTAAGACTTGGACATGGCTTTTTGGAAGGCACTATTCAAGCCACTATATTGAAGTTAGTATCTGACAAAACAATTGCAAATTATGTGTAATAAGAATATGGGCCAAAGAGGGACTTGTCTCACTTTTATTCTCCATCCATGAGAGTAAATAACCTGAGATCCACTTCTCTGCAAAAGTCAGATTTTAGAACATAAGCCATATATACCCACATGCTAAACTCTTGGGTCTACACTGCTTCATTCTTTTATGAAATAAACATAATACATATGCCAAATTTCTTTTTAACAGATGTAATGCTACATCACTATCCAAATCATAGGCCAGCTTTTATGGATTTCTGTGTTAAAGATGAATAATGGGCAACTTTACCACTGACACTATAGCTATTACTAGTAATTGAAACACAAGTAGAGAAGGAATGATGTAAGCCAGCATATTTCATAGTTAAGGCTATGTCCTACAGAATATAATTCACACTTAACTTCATATGAATTGGCCTCTTGGTACTTTGTCTATTAAAGCAGAATTTTCAAGTATTTCAATCTCATGAATAAGTTTTTTTTTTTAAGAAAAACAAAAAGAATGCATGTAAAACCATTCTCCTTTTATGAAACTGTATTTTAAAAGGGGGAAACCAAAATGATATGGTTCTAGAATGAACTGCACTGTCAACTGCATGAGCTTGACAAGGTCTTCCTAGATCTTATACCACTTACCATCCTTTATAAGCCAGGGAAAAGCAAACTGCCAAGTGATCTACTGGACTCTATGCCAGAGTCACATCCTGTCCAACTATGTCTCAGAGTTGACCACATTAGTAATTCTGGGGCTAAACTCAAGTTTTCCCACAAAGTTGAGGAATTTAGAAGGAGTAGAGAGGGAGAGCCAATGGGTTTATAAGGTTTAAATTTAGAAATCCCTTGGTAGCCTCACCAGGAGATCCAGCAATACTGATGCTGGGAGAGTTCAAGACAGTGAAGTCACAAGTACTAGTAGTTTCTTGGTACAGATGGAGAAGGGAAAACTTTCCTAAAAGTATGCAAGGCAGCATTTCAAAGGCCCTTAGGATGTTGTACTCTTCTCAGCCTATTAATCTCCCTGGTCTGACCATTACCCTTGTATTAGTAGGCCATTCTTGCATCACCATAATAAATAAATACCTGAGACTGGGTAATTTATAAGAAAAGGCGTTTAATTGGCTCGTGGTTCCGCAGGTTGTACAAGAAGTACAGCTCTAGCATCTGCTTCTATGGAGGCCTCAGGAAGCTTACAATCATGGCAGCATGAGAAGGGGGAGCAGGCACATCACATAGTGAATGCAGGAGCGGGGAGGGGGCAGGGGTGGCAGAGGGGGAGGGACCACACACTTTTAAATATCCAGATCTCATGAGAACTCACTGTCATGAGGACAGCACCAAGGGGGTGGTGCTAGACCGTTCATGAGAAATTCACCCCCACGATCTAATTGCCTCCCACCAGGTCCACCTCCAACGCCAAGAATTACAGCTCAACATGAGATTTGGATGGGAACAAATATCCAAACTATATCAACCATCACACGGTTAAAATACAAAGAATGAGATGACTTTCTAACAGAATCACAAGCAAAGAAAAGAAAGTGCCAAGCTCCAGGGTAGAAAGGCAATTCATTGTGCTCTGATTTATCTCTTCATCTTCCATCCAGCGTTGCCAGCTTTCATGCCAAAATAAGTTTGGAGGAAATTTTTTACTTAGGAAAGTACATTCCTGGGGCCTTAGGAAAGTATCTTTATGTGACCATCCTATTCAGGTCTTCAGAGTAGATGACATGGGCATGAACAGGGACTGTGCATGTGTTAGTATGTGTGTTGGTGGGAAAAAAAATTAGAATCTGCTTGCCGCAGATCTGAATAATGCCTGGGAGATCGAAATACTAGTCATATGATCCTGGGAATCAGCAGCTAATCCTCAACAACTGAGATAATATCACCAACCCACTTTTGTCTCTGCCATTTACCCTATCAGGCAAAGAATAGTCAAGAGTTATTGAAGGCTATAATATTTAAAGCCTTTAAATAGGCTTCTAGGTTCCTTTGGTTTTGAAATTTAAGTGGCCAAATTCCAGAAGAGGACTCTTGTTGCCTAAGAGGTATAGCCGAGGAATCATCCAGAGCTGAGGAAAGTTGGATCCTCTAGCAAGCCATGCTCACCTCATCTATAATAGCACAAGTGTAACCTCTCTCTAAAGTAGGGCCCTCTGCAGGTTTCCTAGACTAGGCTTATTGGAGTTGGTTGACCAGTAAGTCGCCAACTTAGATAGGCACTCTCTTTAGAATCCTCCTAGGCAGAGGATGGCCTAGCAGTCTGGCTTCATCTGTCAGGAAAAGGTTTGCAGAGATGTTATTTCCTTAGACTTGGGAGCAGGAGTTGTTGATTGCTGTTTTGCAAGAATGAGGCACAACTCACTAGGAAAAAGAATTATACTTTAGGGGAATGGTTCAAACTGCAGACACCATGGACTTTGGAATTTCCCCTGAAAAAGTATCAAGGGATATTCTTAATAACCAGAGGGTTAAAGCTATCCTCAGTGCAAGATTGTGAGTGTCAGATGTCTATAAAAGAATTTTCTTTCACACCATAGGTTTAAGAAGGTTTGATAATGTCATATATCTTGCTTATAAGTTAGAAATTGCCTAGGACTTATCTCAGGTACTTGTCTTAAAAAGCAAGATTTTAAAAGCACATAGGTATATACAAGCATACACAGCTTTTCTAGGGTCTAGTACTAAAAGCTCCTTAAGACACTTTAACCATTGGGAAAATTCATGGTTGATTAAGTTGAGTCATTTGTGAATAACAGTAGAGCTTCCAATGAAGTAAAACTTCTTTGTAATTCAAGAGGTGATTGAGTCTTCAATGAACCTATGCCTTGTGTTCAACTGTTAGGAGATATTGGTTTAAAGTAGATTACTCTACGTCAGAGAGTATGTAATAGGGAGAAGTGAATCCATTATATTCACCACTGATCTATGCTAAGCAGAGCTTCAGTTTCTCAGTTCCTAGTCAGTTGTTTTGATGACAATAGAGGGAAGCATTTTTTTTGTTTAATACTTTCATTAAAAGATCAAAGAACTCTTATTACTGACAACAGTACTAAAAATGTATTAATCAAAGGAAAAAGATAATACTGCTCATTTATTCAACTGATATTTAGTATCTCTTTTGTGCTCCTAATCTATGACATGAGATGCTCAATGGAAATTAGCATACAGATTCTACACTTAAGGAGTTTGTAGACTAGTAGGAGAGATGGATTAATAAATAGGCAATTGTCATGTGATGTGATAAGTGATACTCCATCTTCCCTGGGCTGAGAACAGCCCACTACCCACAGGGGTAGGCCTTGACAGCCATGTTAAAATATAGGACTGTGGTTCCAAGCCATAGTGATTATTCCAAGGATGGGCACTGTATTCCAACTGGACAGTCAGAATCTCTTTCTTTTAGGATTAGAGTTGAGAAATAAAGTGCTAGCATATCAGAGTGGGTTGCTTGAACTGTGTGAATAGCAGCTGGGGCCAGTGGAGGAGGAGTGGCTGACATGCTATATACTGTTTTTACTCTCAGTACTTTGGATACCAAATGCATGGGTTTTTTCTTCACACCAACCAATTCTCCAACAATCTGGACTCCAACTGGTTGTCTTATAATTCGATTCTCACATGAACCTTACAGGTTAAAGGCTCAGTTTCACAAGACTGCCCTCACTGTGGATACCAGTCACTAGGATCAAGTAACTAGGGCACCCACACTTCTGTCTGACTTGGCTGCAAAGTCTGGGGTTCCCATAACCTCCTCCTAAGTTTTGATAATTTGCTAGAATCACTCACAGAACTCAGGAAGACACTTTACTTAGCTTTACTTACCATTGCCAGTTTACTATAAAGGATACAACCCAGAAGCAGCCATTTGGAAGAGATGCCCAAAGCATGTGGTAAAGGTCAGGAAGCTTCCCTGGACTCTCTGATCCCTTATCCATCACTTCCATGTGTTCGCTGGCCCTGAAGGTCTCTGAACACCATTGTTGAGGGGTTTCATGGCAGTTTTGTTATATAGGCATGATTAATTAAATCACTGGTCACTGGTAATTGACTCAGTCTCTAGCCCCCTCCCCTCCCTGGAGGTTGAGGGTTGGTGTGGAAGGGAAGGTGGGATAAAACTTCCAACTCTTTAATCATGCCTTGGTCTTTCTGGAAGCCAGCACTCATCCTGATCTTATCTAGGGACCAAGACTGGCCTCTTTAAAATAAAAGATATTCCTGTCACCCAAGAAATTCCAAGGGATTAAGAAGCTGCATACGAGAAACTTAGGGACAAAGACGAAATATGTGTTTATCACACCTAGCATGGAGATGCATAACAGTGAAATCTGGCCTTCAGAGAGAGAGAAGACATGTACGAGATGTCGAAGAGAAATAGTAGCAAGAGATTGAAGGACTCAAGATTGAAAGAGAAAGACACCAAGCAATCAGTAGTTCCATTTTTCAATGGCTTCCCAGACAACAAATTGGTTCCCATCTTTCTAGAGGCACAGTTGTTCTACTTTACCTCAGATTCTAGATATTCCAGCACTTAAAAAAAAATTTTTTTAGCCTTGCCTTATTCAAAATGGAGTTCTATTAATTACTACCAAAAGTATTTAGACCAAAACATATTCCTATGGGGTAAGAATATGACATGGGATCACCTGGGAGGGAGCTAGTTAAGTCTTATAGAAACATGGAAGGATTCCCTAGTGAAGTATTATCTGAGTTGTGTCCTAAAGGAGAATAGAAATCAGCCAGGAGAATAGAAATCAGCCAGCAGGTGCCTTAGGCAAAGGGAACAGCACCTGCAAAGCCCAAAGGTTAGATAGCATGACACATTTTGGGAGCTATAAAAGATTCTCTGTGGGTACAGCCAATATCATACTGAATGGGCAAAAACTGGAAGCATTTCCTTTGAAACTGGCACAAGACAAGGATGCCCTCTCTTACCACTCTATTCAACATAGTATTGGAAGTTCTGGCCAGGGCAATCGGGCAAGAAAAAGAAATAAAGCATACTCAATTAGGAAAGGAGGAAGTCAAATTGTCTATTTGCAGATGACATGATTATGTATTTAGAAGACCCCATTGTCCCAGCCCAAAATCTCCTTAAGCTGATAAGCAACTTCAGCAAAATCTCAGGATACAAAATCAATGTGCAAAAATCACAAGCATTCCTATACACCAATAACAGACAAAGAGCCAAATCAAGAACAAACTGCCATTTACAATTGCTACAAAGAGAACAAAATACCTAGGAATACAACTAACAAGGGATGTGAAGGACCTCTTCAAGGAGAACTACAAACCACTGCTCAAGGAAATAGAGTACACAAACAGATGGAAAAACATTCCATGCTCATGGTTAGGAAGAATCAATATCATGAAAATGGCCATACTGCCCAAAATAATTTATAAATTCCTTGCTATCCCCATCAAGCTACCATTGAACTCCTTCACAGAATGGAAAAAATCATCTTAAACTTCATATGGAACCAAAAGAGAGCCCACATAGCCAAGACACTCCTAAGCAAAAACAAACAAATGAAACAAAGCTGGAGGCATTATGCTACCTGACTTCAAACTACACTACAAGTCTACAGTAATCAAAACAGCATGGTACTGGTACGAAAACAGATATAGACCAATGGAACAGAACAGAGGCCTCAGAAGTAACACCACACATCTACAACCATCTAATCTTTGACAAACATCACAAAAACAAGCAATGTGGCAAAGATTCCCTATTTAATAAATGGTGTTGGGAAAACTGGCTAGCCATATGCAGAAAGCTAAAACTGGATCCTTTCCTTACAACTTACACAAAAATTAACCCCAGATGAATTAAAGATTTAAACATAAGACCTAACACCATAAAAATCCTAGAAAAAATCCTAGACAATACCAAATCAGGACATAGGCATGGACAAGGACTTCATGACTAAAACACCAAAAGCATTGACAACAAAAGCCAAAATAGACAAATGTGATCAAATTAAACTTAAGAGCTTCAGCACAGCAAAAGAAACTACCATTAGAGTGAACTGGCAACCTACAGTATGGGGGAATATTTTTGCCGTCTATCCATCTGACAAAGGGCTAATATCCAGAATCTAGAAAGAACTAAAACAGATTTACAAGAAAAAAACAAACCCATCAAAAGTGGGCAAAAAATATGAACAGACATTTTACAAAAGAAGACATTTATGCAGCCAACAAACATATGAAAAAAAGCTCATCATCACTGGTCATTAGAGAAATGCAAATCAAAACCACATTGAGATACTATCTCACACCAATTAGAATGGCGATCATTAAAAAATCAGGAGATAACAGATGCTGGAAAGGATGTGGAGAAATAGGAATGCTTTTACACTGTCGGTGGGAGTATAAATTTGTACAACCATTGTGGAAGACAGTGTGGCAATTCCTAAAGGATCTAGAACTAGAAATACCATTTAACCCAGCAATCCCATTATTAGCTATATACCCAAAGGATTATAAAACATTCTATTATAAAGACATATACACACATATGTTTATTGCAGTACTGTTTACAATAGCAAAGACTTGGAACCAACCCAAATGCCTATCAAAAATAGACTGGATAAAAAAAATGTGGCACATATACACCATGGAATACTATGCACCCATAATAAAGGATGAGTTCATGTCCTTTGCAGGGACATGGATGAAGCTGGAAACCATCATGCCCAGCAGATTGACACAGGAGCAGAAAACCAAACATCACATATTCTCACTCATAAGTGGGTGTTGAACAATGAGAACACACGGATACGGGTAGGGGAACATCACACACTGGGGCCTGTCATGGGGTGGGGGGATTAGGGAGGGATAACGTTAGGAAAAATACCTAACATGGATGATGGGGGTATGGATGCCACAAACCACCAAGGCACGTGTGTACCTATTTAAAAATCTGCACGTTCTGTACATGCACCGCAAAACTTAAAGTATAATAAAAAAATTCAAAAAGAAAAAAAAAGATTCTCTGTGGGTAAAGTATATAGCTAGGAGAAGCATATATGTTTGTGGGAGGAGATTATCAGTGTCAAGAGATGACTCTCCCAGATCATTGCCAGAATTCATTTTTTTTTGCAACAGTAGGGATTATGGCAGCTTGCTTCTTCAAAGCCAGCAACTAAGAGGGAAAGAGACAGAGTCAGCAGGATGGGAGTTTATATAACATAATGTAATCAAGGGGATGGCATCACTTTTTCCATATTCTATTGGTTAGAAGCAAATCACATGCTTGGGGAGATCATTCTACAAGGGCATGAGCACCAGGAGTTGAAGCCACCTTAAAGTGTGTTCATCACAGCAGCCTGCTGTATGCTTTCACTTAGTCCACTTGTGAATGAAAAGGTGGGCTGCACTGCAGCTTCTCTGGCACAATCCACTATTTTATTATGAAGAAACTTTAAACTTGGGAAAAGTTTATGACCTGAAAAGTCTACTAGGAAATATTTCTGCAGTGTTACAAATATCATGTATTCTGCTTTGCCACAAATACTATATCTGCCACATCATCTTGTCATCAAATGCAACATTATGATGTAAAAATGTATGGCAGGCCAGGTACAGTGGCTCACACCTGTAATCCCAGGAGTGCTTTGGGAGGCCAAGGCAGGTGGATCACTTGAGTTTAGGAGTTCAAGACCAGCCTGGCCAATCTGGTGAAACCCCATCTCTACTAAAACTACAAAAATTAGCTGGGCATGGTGGTGCATGCCTGTAGTCTCAGATACTTGGGAGGCTAAGGTATGAGAATCACTTTAACTCAGGACATGGAGGTTGCAGTGAGCCAGGATCGTGCCACTGCACTCCAGCCTGAGCAACAGAGCAAGACTCTGTCTAAAAAAAAAGAAAAGAAAAGAAAAAAAAATGTATGATTAATTCAATTATGCCATAACATGTTTATAGGGCTTCTGAAAACAGATGCTCAGTTGACTTCTGCAACATCTTTCTTGAATGTTTACCAATTGAAACATCTTAAAGACATTTTTCTCCAACTTACTGTTATGTATAGGATTATCCTCTTTCTTATACTATATCTGTGTTTATTTTAAATACACAATATTAGAGGCAATACCTACCTGTCTTTAGCATGTCCTGTGTGATGTAGCACACCATCAGGGAGTATAGGTCTCTAATGCATGCCATCTGGTGATTCGGGGACATGTGTGTGAATAAACAGGGACTCTGCTGATTACCTACTTGGTATGTGCATTTAATTAAGTGCACAAATTCCTACAGGCATGTGGTTAAAAGGGCTTTGGCAGATTTCCCCTCTGAAGGGCTTGGCTGTGTGAAGCGGGAACTCCCCCTGGCATTGGAATTCCAAACGTGCCTGCGTTTGTAACAGTAAAGAGTGGTTTAACATCATGGAGGCTATCAGCTTATGTTTCAGTTTATAGCCCAATCACTGTAATAATTCACACTGAAATAGAATATGTTTTTTAGGTGTACTGTTTCTGTTTACTTCATGCAAAATTAACATTTATAAACAAAAAATATGAATACCACAACATGACAGGATCAAAACAACCTGTGTGTGAGGTTTGATCCTTCTGGTGTTGTTCTTCAGATATATCACTTTGTATTAATTACAAAGCAACTCAATGAGAAGGGTGTTTTAAAATAAAAACCTACATAAACAAAATACACATTTTTTTCTTAAATATAGTGACAAAATCATGGTACTTTGGAATCTAATTTAGAATATTTCAAACTAAAATTGAGTGTGTGTGTGTGTGTTTGTGTGTGTGTCTGTGTGTGTGTGTATGTGTGTGTAGTTTTTTTAATAGGCATATTTACTTATAGATGGTATTGAATTCCATTTGAGGCAATGCAGTGGGAAGAGCACAGAAATGAGAACCAGGAAGAAATCGCCTCCAGATCTGGCACTCCCAAGCTTTCAGATTTGGGGAGAATTAGCATTTCCTGGGTCTCAGTTTAGCTAACAATTGAACTCCCTAAAAAGATGGAAAATAAAAGCAAATATAGGTAAGTCGGGATCACATGGCCTATTCAACTTGAACTTTAGACATTAGAACATCTGTGTTTCTAAATGCTTTGCTTAACTTCTCAGTAACCTTCTCACAATCAGCAAAAAGTAGAAAAGGACATTGTGAGTGCGGGGAAGTCCAAGCTGTGAACTACTGAAGAGGTCAGAGTGGTGGCGGTGGTAGCACAGTGTCTCCTACAATGTGAACATACTGATCTGTGAGTTGCTGGCTAAGAGACCTGTGGAAAAGCTATAGCTCCAGCTGTATACCTCTAAGGGGTTGGCCAAGAGAATCCCCAATTAGATAGAAAAATGAGAGATGGTGAATTTCTCTTTGTTTCTGATTACAATTTAAATATTGTAACTGGGAATAGCATAACTGAAAAACGTATATAATGCTTGTATTGTTTCCAATGATTCTTTCTTTTTCTTTTTCTTTTTTAAGATGGATTTTTGCTCTGTTGCCCAGGCTGGAGTGCAGTGGCACAGTCTTGGCTCACTGCAGCCTCTGCCTCCCAGGTTCAAGTGATTCTCCTGCCTCAGCCTCCCAAGTAGCTGGGATTACAGGTGCATGCCACCATACCCAGCTAATTTTATTTTTAGTAGAGATGGGGTTTCACGCTTTTGGCCAGGCTGGTCTTGAACTCCTGACTTCAGATGATCTACCCGCCTTGGCCTCCCAAAGTACTGGG
Organism: Cheracebus regulus; assembly: GCA_963574635.1. Lineage (NCBI taxonomy): Eukaryota > Metazoa > Chordata > Mammalia > Primates > Pitheciidae > Cheracebus > Cheracebus regulus. The sequence goes on along the minus strand of CAUYQU010058911.1, from coordinate 9,650 downwards.
ATTACAGGCATGAGCCACCACTCCTGGCCCTTTCTATTGCTTCATCTTGCTTGAGAGTATGAATCCCAGAACAGATACCCATGTTTTGTAGACAGATCAGGAGATGAGAAACACTGTATGTGCAAGAACATCATTTTATCTATGTTTTTAGATGTCATCCTTAAATGCCAACTATTGTTCCTTGGAAAGTTGGTTGGTTTTCTTCTCCTTTAAATCATATATCTTTCCTGCTTATTATGATGAAAATAGAAAATACAGCATCTGCATTTGCTGCTCTGTGCTCTGACCTTGCACAACTCCTTTCTTCTCCCATGAAACCAGACTCCCACTTCAATCTTCTTGAAAGTTCCCCTAATCCCCCAAACCCACGGCATCCCTCCATCCTCCTCCTCCTTGTTTGCTCTGCATATTTCATTCTGAGGGCTCCTCCTTCTCCTAGTGAACTTCCTCCCTGGGCTCCCAGCAAGCTGCAGCCCCAGCTGTTTGGTCCCCTGTCTGTCACACTCTCCTCTGCAAATTTCTTTAGTTTTGGGTCCTCCTTCTGCTCCTCTCCCTAACTCTTCCCCTCAAATTTATCATGTTCATAAGGGGCTCTCCTGTTCTCTGCTGTATCTTGATCCTTCATAATCTCAACCAGCCTCCTGGGACTAGAGTCTTTTTTCAAAAGACTCAGAAATCTCACTCCTGCCCTCTCACCTGCACCCCAATCAAACCCCGTTTCCAGTCCCCTGAATCTACACCTGGTGCCTAAAATTCTGCATATGTAAAATCTGAACACATCTCAGTGCACATCATCCCCCTGGTCACACTGGCTCCTTTCCCTGGTTCTCTGATTCCTGGGAGGCTGTGAGAATGTGGCTGGCTGAATCCTGATGGACCAAGGGCACCAGAGTTACCCTTTGGGATCATCACCCAAGCCCAACTCCACATGGGCATACCAAGGAGGCCACTTCTGGAGAAGCTAAAGGACTCCCCAGTGGCTTTGCCAGATGTTCCATGACTGTGATTGAGGCAGCTTCCATCCAAGTTTCCCTCTCTCTCTCTCACTCCTAGTCTCTCTCAGCTTCCTTATCACACCCATTCACACACACAGCTCCCTAAGAAAACCCTTGCATGTTTAATCCTGTCTTAGCATCTGTATTAGTACATTTTCATGCTGCTGATACATACTTGAGACTGGGAAATTTGCAAAAGAAAGAGGTTTAATGGACTTACAGTTCCACATAGCTAGTGAGGCCTCACAATCATGATGAAGGCAAGAAGGAGCAAGTCACATCTTACATGGATGGCAGCAGGCAAAGAGAGAGAGCTTGTGCAGGAAACTCCCATTTTTAAAACCATCAGATCTCATGAGACTTATTCACTATCATAACAGCACAGGAAAGACCCACCCCCTTGATTCAATTACCTCCCACCAGGTTCCTCCCATGACACATGGGAATTCAAGATGAGGTTTGGATGGGGACATAGCTAAACAATATCAGCATCTGATTCTCAGAGGACCTGAATGAATACAAATTCCCATCCAGAAAAACAATTGATTATCCTAGCAAAGATTCTTAGAGATAACTCCTCCTTTCCTGTCCACAAACCTCCATTCATTTCCTAGGGCTGCTGTAACAAAGTATCACCAACTGGGTGGCTTCCACAACAGAAATTTATTGTTTCACAGTTCTGCAGGCTGGAAATCCACTATTAAGGTGTCAGGAGGGTTGGCTTCTTCTGTGTGCTCTGAGGAAAAATCTATTCCTGCTTTTTCCTGGGTTCTGGTGACAGCCAGCAGGCCTTGGCATTCCTTGGTTTGTTGATACATTGTTCCAGCCTCTCCCTGCATGTGTCTTATACATCCTAAGACATATTCCACAACGGAGATATATTCCCCATCAGGGCCTCCAAGTCCATCTAAACTCCATAATAGTCCATTGGAAGCCTTCAGAGATTCAGTTCCAATCTCTCTTCCTGTCCAAATGTCCCACAACTCCAACTCTCTAGTCTTGCCTGCCTAGTCTCCATTTCTAGAATGTTCCCTTTTCCACTTCTTTGCCCTTTATCCCCCTACTATTTCATTCTCATGATCCCTCTTCTCTCCCCATGGCTCTATCCATCAGACCACAATCCATCTTACACATATGCCAAGCTGCCTTGCTCAAGGTACCCACAGCCAGAACTGGCCTCTGTAGTACTATCATTTTACCACCTGCTGCCTTATATTTTATTATTTGTATATGCTTTACCTCCAAATTATATATTTATTGAAGAACAGAACAATATATTTTCAGATTTTTAACCCCCAAATGTTATTTACTCACGTATGAATACATGTCAGATGCTCATTTAAAACTTTGGCCAAGTAATAGAAAATAAAATGCTATTTTTCAAGGATGGTGAATTCATTGGAAATAATGTCAGGGATATGGTAGAAAGTCCTTCAGAAAAGTAGAGAAACTTCTTTTTGAATGTTTCTAAAGAAGGTTGATGAATAAAAGTTACACTATTGAAGAGGGATTGATATGATGTGGATGTTGTGGATGTGAAGGGAGGTGGTGACTGAACAATGGTGGCAGAGTTGACTGTGACAGGAATGTTTGCCCTGCCCTCCTCCTGGCTCTACATTGGAGGAAGTGAGCAAATATGTGCCAGTCTATCATGTTTCCTTATATAAATGTGACTGTGTTTCTAGAGTTCCTACCTTGTGCCAGACACTAGGATTACACAAAAAAGAGAGCAAGGCATGGTCACAGCTGTTGTTGTAGCTTGTGTATATGAAGAAATGCACTTTGGTCTCTGCATGGCCAGCTTGTTACTAGGAGTTGAGAATGGGAAGAGGTCAATCCAGCATTCAAGGACCACTAAGCCATGGCCCTAGGCTGCTTTTCAGCTTGTCTTCCTATGACTTTCTTGTAAGAGACTCCTGAATTAAAATTGGCTACCAACTGGACTGTGTGTAGATTATTTGGTGGGTCTCACTTTGCCTATACTCATATCATATACAACCTGATATGTCACACCCTTCTCTCCCCCAATCCTTGAGTATGTTCTAACTTTCTCCATGAATTCTCTGACCACCATAACACCAGTCATCACAATTTAATGTGTACCTCTCTTTTGAGCACTCTATCCCTCTACCATCTTGATGTGTGAGTAGGCATCCTTTTCCTCCTAGACTGTGAGCTACCTGGGGACATGAATGTTGTTTTTGTAAGTATCTGATTTTCATACAATGCCTGGGATAATCTTGTATACACAGTAGACATTCAATAAACATCTCTGGAATAAATTAATGAATGGAGCATCTCATCTAAGAACATTTTCATGGAGCAGTAGAGGTGACTTTTGCCCGGAAACCCTTTCCTCATCTTTGTTTCATGTTCTATTATATCTTTATGGATTCCTTCTTGATCTTCACAAGACTTAAGTAAAAGGACAGACTAGTTTGTATTTTTAATTTAACAATACTGCAATTAGAAGTAATTATTTATGTACTGGAGACTACAACTGCAATGAATTTTAAATACAATTTAATTTCTAGTGCATGGTTTCTGTGCTGTTTTTTCTTCTATGTGTTATGGTCTGTAGCTGAAGTAACAGAGCCTCAGCTTTGTTATATTTTATAACTAATTGGCAACTGAAATTAGAAAGTTTTACTTTATAACTAATTAGCAACCGAAATTAGAAAGTTTATACCAATTATCAACATTCAACACTTTGAATAACTTGGAAATCATAAATATTTTGGATCACAGTTAACTTAAAATACTAAATACCTAATTTCATGATTGCTTATCTGAGATTTGAGGGCCAATAAGCTATGGTTATTACTTATTTCTAGAAATCTGAATGTTATTCCACAAACCAGCTGGCCAAATCTAAGTTCACAAACTGGGAACAGCTGGGCTTGTATTTAGGGGGCAGATCCTTCATTTGGTAACTCGATGTAGATTCCTTGCAAAGCTCTCAATTCCTGATTCTCTGACCATCTTTTGCTTTGCTTAGAATAAAAACAAGAGTGTGTTTTTATTTCCTTGAGATTCCTGCTAATATTATCCCCCTTTTGCTTGCCTGTGGTTATATGTTGCAGTAATTTAGGATGAAATTAGTTCCCAGGAGTTTTTGCAACAACATGGTACTGTCTTGTCAAAGACTTGCTCACTCTAAAAAACTCCCTTTATGTCGTAAATAAATTAAAACTTGATTTTCTACTAAAAAGTTAATGTTGTTCATTGAGAGAATACAGGCAATACAGAAGCTAGGATAATCTAAGAATGGCTGCCATTGCCTTTAAATGACAGCATCTTAATCTCTGTATTACTTTTTTCTTTTCCTAGGTAAGTGGTGTTTTATCTTCATTGCTTCAGGGAGTGTGGATTTGTCTGGTAAGTGTTCATTTTGCTGTGGTACATGGTACTACTTCAAAGCTGCATGTGAATTACCTATGAGAACCAAAAGGCAAACCAGAAAGCATAAGCAAACTGTGAAAATGCTTTGGATTGAGAAGGCTGGTGTGTGTTAAATCTTCTTCAGGTTTTTTTATTTTTTTCTGAGCGCTTACTTTGGAGTTACAACATATTTTGTTCGTCGGTCTGGAAAAGAGCCCAGGGGCTGATTAGGTGTTGATGAAAACCTACCTTCCATAAATTCTTTTTATGTGAATTTTCTTTTCTTTCTTTCTTTTATTTCTTTCTGCCTTTATTGGAATTTTTTAAATGTCCTCCATTCAGATTTTGATAAAACCATAAAACTCCAGAAAGAGGCATTTTGCTGAAGTTTTTGCTACTTACATATATTGTGTTACTCCAGTACTTTGACTAAATTGTTACCAAGAACCTCCTTTACTTTTCTTTTCTCTTCTTCCTGTATCATGGGTGGTTTCATCTGTGTAGTATTAATGTTCCACTGGTACTCAGCACGATGTGGCGATTAAGTCCTACTCTCCAAGAACATTTTTATTAAGTTCCTGAAACAAATATGTTCCTACATTTCTAGTTATACTGACACAGACATTCTTTTACTGATTTTTGTCTATAAATTAGTAACTGAGAGTTGCTGTTTTTCTAGATACATTTTTGATACCAAGGTTTTTCCTTTCAAAGAATGACCAAGGAGTGATCCAGGATGAAAATGAATTGCAAGGAGAAAAAAAAAAAAAAAACACGAATCATTTGATTTGTGAATTTCATAGTCGAATATACCCAGCATCTGATTATTTTATTTCTTCTAATAGTTGACTCTCCCACTTTTTCGAGCTGACATACACACACACACACACACACACAAAACTAGACTATACTGTCTTTTAAATAGAACATAGAATATATATATTCCATGTAGAATGGAATATAGGAAATTCTATTTTCCTGTATGTAATATCTATAGAACTTGGTTATCTTACATTATAGGTTCAGATTATTGGTTCCATTTGAAGTAATTTGTTCTTTAAAAGCATTGAATTTAGTTTAGCTATTTTCTGCTGTCCTCTCCTTCACATTCACCATCCCCAAATTTTACCTTTACATTAATAAATTTATCATGCATATATATATATATATTTAGTTAGTTGCTTAAAGAGGCTTTTATTTTCAAAATATATTGGGTCTATTTGGTTTTGGGGGGAAGGGTTCTTTTATTTTTTTCTTTTGATAATCTGACCTTAAAATGTTTTACTTGTGTTTATGTGTGTTTAATAGAACATGTGTGAAGAAGAGTCCCCAGAGGTCAACTAAATTGCTCTTGAAATGTTCAAAAGACTGCAGACATTGCTTTAAATAACCCACATGGGATTTTGACCCCATGCTGTTTTCAGTCCTGCAACAGAATTTTTCTATTAAAGATTCTGGATTAAAAAGATCAGAAAACAGGAGACAGAAAGATAGAAGGGTGAAGAAGGTTAGATTTCAAACTTGCATAGACTTTTCCCCAGACTTTGAAGCCTATCAGAAACCCACAGACATGTGAACCAATGCATTATTTGAACAGCTTGCTTAACAACAGGCTGAATGGAGAACTACATTTTAAATTGACAAAGTTAGCCCGTGCTGAGAGTTTTTTATTCTTTGCCTTTGACCTTATTGGACACTGTAAATGAAATATAGTGGTGCAGGTTTGAAAAGGCCAGGGGCTACTTAATTATACAACTCCTATGATGGGGGGTGGGGGGAAACCAAGAGTGAACAAATAAAGTATATTTAACTCAAACCCCTTAACTCAGATAGCAGTAATATAAATAGCTCCAATCTGTAACCCCGGTTCGGTAAGAAATTTTTTGTTATTTTTAAATTCTTTTCACTATATTCAGGTAAGCCATGCAGAAAGGTCAAAGCTGGAGAGGGGACTGAGTTTTATTTTCACTATAAAGAGAACTTTATTTGAGATAAAGTCTATTTTTAACTTAAGTTTCATGATTTCTATCATGCTACTTCTAATGCTTCTACGTGCTACTTACTGCCACTCTAAAATCAAATGCAGTAGAGTTTCTGCCAGCAAACATATCTAAAATATCCTTATTTTTCTTATTAAAAAATGTCAATCTAGTGGCATGCGCCTATAGTCCCAGCTACTCCGGAGGCTGAGGCTGGAGAATTGCTTGAACCCAGGAGGCGGAGGTTGCAGTGAGCCGAGGTCGCACCACTGCGCTCCAGCCTGGCGCCTGGTGACGGAGTGAGACTGTCTCAAAAAAAAAAAATGTCAATCTAGGCTGTTTGTAACATACAGTGACCACACTGGATTTCCACTGATGGATAAAAGCAACTGTATGATTATATAATTGACAGTTGTACAACACTCATTTCTATATTGTTTGAGAATTCTTATGTGATACTGTTAACTAAAAGACACTATACTTCCTCAACATTAAATTTTTAATTCTATTAGGTTCATTTTGTTATATTGCATTTCTTATATAATTTGAGTATGATCAAATATATTGTAGAATTGGACTGAATTATGAAATGCATTGTAATTACTTTCTTTGCTCTAGTGACTTGTGTTAGTACTTCACTGATAATGAGAAGTATGATTTATCCTGGACCTCACTAAGATACAATGTTAGAGTGAAGGTATAAGACATGTCAGGCACTCTAAAAACCAGATAGAAAACCAAGATGGAATATGAAGCATGGAGTAGAAAACGAGTGTCTTAGGAGAAGGGAAAGCTTTGAAATTTGCACACTGTTAGCCATGCAGAGAAAACATAGTTTGTTTTCCTATGACTGACATGATCTTTTTGCATTCTTACCATACCAGGTGGGAGAAATTGGGATTTGCTATTTAAATATCTCAATCATCTCTTCTAATTTAAACAATCTTCTGCCATCCTCAAAAAGTAGGCAAAGCTTAAAATCCTGTAGGTTCTGGATAAAGAGTATCTGCTCTGCGTATCTGCAGCCCCCAGCCTCAGCGTGGCCTCCAGGTACTGTACTGGTTCACACGTGTGCACTAACTGGGACCCTCTCAGCTGCATCAAGGTTGGTGCATGGCATTCAGACAGCTGCTGTGAACTGTGGTTTTGCCTCTCCTGGCTGGGTATGTCCTCCTGAGGTCTAGCTAACTCACCTTTGGCCCTGACCTGGTATGACCAGCCTGGACCAGGCTATCAGGGACAGTTCATGCTGGAAAGTTCACAGCCGGCACAAGCTTCTCCTCCTTCCTAGTGGGCACAGTGGGAATCTGGACTATCTTCCCAGAGCAGCACAGCGAGCTGAGGTATTAGGGACCTTAGGTTCCCTCACTGAATCTAACCATTTGGACCTCCCAGGTTGTTCCGGGCATGCTTTTGAAACACTGTTTCCCCGAAAACCCAAACAGGAAGCAGGCTAAAATCCGCCTCACCCTCAATATTGCTCTCAGCCAAATTTAACCATCCTGCCTGCCAGGATTTTGAAATAGAGAGGGGGAGGTCAAGTACCTTTCTCTGTTTCCCTCGCCTCCATATCTTTCTCTTCCCACAGTTGTTCTGAAAGAGTATTCTATACTTCCTTTACCTCATCTCCTAGGCCTCTCTACTCACTAAGGGCATGTAATAAATTCTAAGACCTAGTAGCCAGGCTAGGTGAGAGCAAATAGGACCTAAAAATTTCTTTCTCTCTCAATTCTCACCTTTACGGCTGTTAACCCAACTCCAGGACTCTATTTGGTCATCAAAGGCTGAATATTGCCCTTTTCTTTTCTCCTTTTTTTTGGTTTCTTTTCTTTCGTTTTTACTATCACAGCCCTAATGCCTTTTCTATACCAGAGAGGTCAGTGCGTTGGTCTCACAGATGAGCAACTCAAGTACACAGAAGTGCAAACGAGGAAAGCACATTGAAATGTGTCTACCACACGGTGCCTCCTTCAAGGAGATTGGTGTGGGTTTGGGGGATTGTGTATTTGATCAGCAAAAAAATGAAAATGATGTTTATTTTATTTGATGGCTTATGTCAGGGGCACAGAGAAGGGCTGGGGCTAGACGGAAGGGGAATTTGGTTAATTGGCCAAAGGGTTTTGTCATATAGAGCCATAGTCACAAAGTGATTTTGGCAAAGCAGTCATTCCATAAGATGTTCTGTTAGACACAAAATAAATTATTTGGGATTGCTACATACCATATGGCCCGTCTTAAGACTCTTAATGTGTATTAACATAGTAATGTTTCAGATAATTCCTGCCACATAGGAACATATATAACACCATTTAACCCAGGGGGGCCGTATTCATGTAACACCTGTTAACAATCCAGAAATCTTTCTTTGAGAACTGCTACTAAGATAATGATGAAGCTAGAAATTGGTTTTGGTGAGAACCGACAGAAGGAAAATAGGGCTTTCGGAAGTTCTTTCAGTTTTTATTGAGGACTTACTATGTCCAAGGCATGCTGATTAATCAGTCTGAAATGATGAATGCCAAGTCAGTGCTTGAGGACACAGAATTTCTCAAAATCGCCACCTTTATGTATAAGAAGTATAAAATATCAGCTATTTCAATCAGTTTACTATATAGTACAAGTAAAATGCTCTGCTTTTATTTGACATATCAAGAAAGATATATATTAAAGAAAGTACCAACCTCCCCCCAAAATAATTGTTTTTAGTGAGCAGTCACTGTATTTCCTTTGCTAAGTAGACATGATACATTAATAGTGATGGATATCAATTATGTATCAATGGCAATGAATATCAACACTTCAAGCATAACGTCAAGGTATTCCAAAATATTTTTATGATAATATTGCTTAAACTCAGCCTTTTTTGGTGATCTTTGTTTTTTGTTTTCCTTTTTTAAATTTTTTGAGACAGAGTCTCACTCTGTCACCCAGGCTGGACGCAGTGGCGCGATCTTGGCTCACTGCAACCTTCACCTCCTGGTTCCAGCGATTCTCCTGCCTCAGCCTCCCAAGTAGCTGGGATTATAGGCATGCACCACCACACCTGGCTAATTTTTTTTGTACTTTTTGTAGAGATGGGGTTTCACTATGTTGGCTAGGCTAGTCTTGAACTCCTGACCTCAAGTGATCCGCTCACCTCAGCCTCCCAAAGTGCTGGGATTACAGGTGTGAGCCTCTGCGCCCTGCCCTTTTTTGGTGATCTTTGAAAGAACCTATATAAAATAAAACTGGGAGAGGCCTACATTTCATTTTATAATGAATTATCTCCTTTTGTAATTGAAAATATTACAGCTTT
>CAUYQU010058909.1:0-18513 GCA_963574635.1 Cheracebus regulus | reverse complement strand
GGTAGGTGCAGTGGCTTACTACTGTAATCCCAGCACTTTGGGAAGCTGAAGCGGGAAGATCCCTTGAGGTAAGGAGTTTGAGACCAGCCTGGCCAACATGGCAAAACCCCGTCTCTGCTAAAAATACAAAAATTAGCCAGGTGGGGTGGCAAGCTCCTGTAATCCCAGCTACTCAAGAGGCTGAAGCAGGAGAATTGCTTGAATTTGGGAGGCGGAGGTTGTAGTGAGCCAAGATTATGCCACTGCACTCCAGCCTGGGTGACACAGCAAGACTCAGTCTCGAAAGAAAAAAAAATCAATCATTTTCTTGCTTTCTTCTTAACTATAATGTATTTAGGGCAGGGAAACAGGCCTAAGGTCTAACTTCTACTGTCTTTGTCAATTCGTGCTGTGTAACAAAATAGCATAGACTATTTTGCAGAGATCAATACACACGTGTAATCCACCATATTTAATCAAAACTTCCACAAAATTACTTTTAAAATTAAATAGTTTAAAGTGTTTTGCTATTAAATAAAATTCACAAATAATGTGTATTCAAAGACTTAGAGAAATAAAATCAAGGTACTAATTTAAAAATCTGTAATAGATGTATCTAATCTTTAACATTTTGAAAGTATCTTCCTTTTAGTTGTTTTGACTCCTAATATTTTGTGTTTGATCTAATAACAGTGACCTCATACTTAATGATCTAGATTTCCAATCCATGAAAAGCAATTTAAAAGAAAAATTACACTATTGAAGAAGTCACTATTAAATTCAAAACTCACGACAATGCTCAAGCGCAGTAGGGAATAACATTATTATTTTCAAACTCAGTGCAAAGATTTGAAATTGGTTGTAAGAAAGGACTTGCAAAAATAACAGCCTTATGTTAGAATTGAATGATGAGAGTACTATGTACAATATGATTTAGTTCTGCCAGAAGACAATATGATTACATTTTAGCAAGTTACATCAGAGAAAAACTTAGCTGGTTTCATATTATTATAATAAAGTCAAAATATAAATTCAATTTGTCAATTTAAAGAACTACAATTTCCTTATTTTCCTTTTCTTTTTTCTTTTTCTTTTTCTTTTTTTTTTTTTTTTTGAGACAGGTTTATGCTCTGTATCCCAGGCTGGAGTGCAGTGTCATGAACACCACTCACTGCAGCCTTGACCTCCTAAGCTGAAGCTATCCTCCCACCTCAGCCTCCTGAGTAGCTGGGACCACAGGTGCACACCACCATGCCTGACTAATTTATTTTTATTTCTAGTAGAAACAGGGTCTCCCTATGTTGCCCAGACTGGTCCTCAACCTCCTGGGCTCAAGTAATCCTCCCAAAGTGCTGGGATTACTAACATGAGCTACAGTGCCTGTCCCTCTCTTTCCTTTTAAAGTTTATTGTGTATTTAAACAGTTTATAAAGATTAGAGTTTAAAGAAAAACTGGTTTTCAATTTCTGACATGACAAATGAATATTAAAGCATGGACAACCCATTTCCTATCTGTCAGGCAGGGAATCAGTGGTAGGCTGGACTCTGAACAGAGCTCTGTGTGTGTTCAAGGACAGCCATCATCTTACACATCAGGTCAAATTTGCTATGCAGATTTGGTAGTAATCTGGGACAGGTAACTTCTGGGGTGATGAAAATGTTCATTATCTTGATTATGGTAATCATTTTATGAAAATACAGATATGGATATATATGAATGGATAGCCATATATTCGTGGATATATATGTGTGTCAAAATTTATCATACTGTCCCCTTTACATGTGTGTAATTGGTTGTACATGAATTAAACTTTAATAAAGTTGCTTTAAGAAACCTCTTGATAGTGGGAAGAAATAGTCAAACAACTTAAAAAAGAAATATGTACTTTATACAAAAATAAATATAAATGGATTTTGAATGTATGAAGAAATGAAACTTTACACATAAGAGAAGCAAAAATTAAGCCTCAGCTAATTACATAAGAGTGGCAAAAATCCCGTAGTTTGGCAACTTCAAATGAATGACAAAGAAGGATGAGAATTAGAAACCACTCTTCTACATTGCTAATGGCACTGAAAAAAAAAAAAAGATAAATCCCTAGAGAGGGCAATTTGGCAATTTCTACCAAAATTTCTGCAAAAATGACAAATGCATTTAATTTTAATCTGGCATTCATTTTCTGAGGAATTCATTCTACAAATTGTTATACTTGTATTAAATGACATATGTAACACTGTATGGGCTGTATTCAGGTTGCAGAGGCATATGAAAAGATTATTCATAAAACTCACTTTTTAAAAGGAAGTAATTTGTTCTTAACCGCAAAAGCAACTGGTTTATATTAGAGAGAATGTTTCATAAGATTAATTTTTAAAATAAAGTTGATTTCTACACCTCGAACACTAGATTAATCTTATAAATTCAGCCCATAAGCTTCCATGGTGATAGAATTCAAGTGATTCTACTTCAGAGTTTTGATTTAAAAAGAGAAACCAGCATACTCCAAAGAACAAATAGCACCTTTCAGCCAGTCTTGCTTTCTAAAGTGATTCCTTCCTAAGAAATCACTGTTGAATAGAAAATCAACCAGATGCTTGACAGTTTTTCCTCCATTCAGCTCGGGATCCTTGATAACCTCATTTGCTTTTCATTCACATTGCTGGACTGCTGGGAGGACAGTGTGACGCTTCTGTTCATCTGAAATTTAAATCAAATTCTCTCCATTTTTAGTTTGAAACTCAAAGCCTCAATGATCACTAGCAATCAAGGCAGAGGGTTAAATTTGTCTAGTAGGGTTTATGGGTGCAGCAAATCACCATGGCACATGTATACCTATGTAACAAACCTGCACCTTCTGCACATGTATCCCAGAACTTAAAGTATAATAATAAAAATAAAGTTGTCTAATAATCAAGGACTTCAAACCAAAATCTATTTTATATCAAAATGGACAAATCCATTTTGAGACAATTTCTCTTTCCTATCAGCTTTCATAGAGCAAATCAAAACTCCTAAGCAGTCTATGTCATCTCCACTACAGACAACAATTGACTAAGAATGATTTCTTTTGTGGGCTGATATGGCCCCAAGTCCCAAATAAGAAAGGTGAACCCTGGGCAAGTTGCCCCATTAACTCAGGTTATACCCCAGTTTCATTTTGGAAATGAATTGACAGATTTTTCAGTTGCAGGTGGTTGTGTCTTTGTAAGAAATCAGGGGAAAGGAAAGATTTTGGTTTTGCCCTCTGTTCCTTCTGTTCCTCGCTTGTCTGCTTCCCTCCTTAGATGTAGAAAAGTTGAAGTGAAAATTGGGTTGTGGAATATAAAGAAGGTTTTCACATCTCCCCTGTCCTGCATCTGAGTTTGGTCAGCCAGAACCAGTTTATTCTGTCTGCAGTAAGCTTAGATCTTTTGGGGGAGTTTATGATTAGTATTATGTCCCTGGTCTGTCATGACTGTGATAGAGCCCTACTGATGCTTATTTCTTGTTTAGGTTTTGAAACCAAAAGCATTCATAGGAGAAACAAGGGCACGGGGGGCCTCACAATATGCTTTGTCTTCTCAGAGGTCAGGGATCTCTTGAACCTACCATACTTCAGTCCAATTGCTGTTTTTGGCATGAATAATTTGGCTGGCCTTTGTCCCTGGAGGATAATTTTTTTTCTTTTTTGAGACAGAGTCTCACTCTGTCACCCAGGCTGGAGTGCAGTGGCAAGTAGCTGGGACTATAGGCACACACCACCACAGCTGGCTAATTTTTGTAGTGTTTGTAGAGATGGGGTTTTGCCATGTTGGCCAGGGTGGTCTCGGACTCCTGACCTCAAGCAATCCACCCACCTTGGCTTCCCAAAGCCAAGTGTAAGCCACCACATCCAACCGACTTCTAAACCCTGGGAACTTCCCAAAAGATGGCAGTGACTTTGTTGCTATTCAATGAAGGATGCCTACATAATGAGGCCTTAAAAAAAACTCTGGACACTGAAGCTCAGGTGATTCAATATGCTGATGATTATCACACTTCAGTACCAGGAGGGGGCCATGATCTGAGGACGACCGAATATTTGCATTTAGAAACCTCCCAGACTTTGCCCTATGTGTCTCCTCTTTGACTGATTTTAATTTGTATACATTTCCTATTAAAAAAGTATAGCACTTAAGTGAGTTATCTGAGTCTTTCTAGTGAATTATTGGACCTAGGGTGGTTGTGGAATTTCACAAATTTGTAGCCTCCCAGCTAGCCAGAAGTGAGGGTAGCCCTGGAAATCCCTGAACTTGCAGTTGGTTCCTGAAATGAGGAAAGCCCTGTGGAAAACTGTGGCCTCAGATTTTGCAGTTTGGAAAACTCATTGTGCTGTCCTTCCTGAAGGACAGCCAGCTCTGTCTCCACCAATCAGAAGCTTGGCACAGCAATCTCAGTGCGTGTCACCCAGCAAATGACCTGAAACTCATGCCCCATCTCTGAAATGCTCTCTTTATCTTCCCACTGGCCAACTCCTTCAAAAAGCATCTTGAAAGATAATGTCATTTTTTTCATTAAAAATATTGGTTATCTTAGCAAATAGTATCGAGTGCCCATTTCACACCATACTATTACCAAAAGAAATAATAAAAGAGCAATAAATGCTAAGTGCTAGCAATTGCTAATTGCTTTTTTGTGTTACCTCAATTTTATGAACCAGGCACAATTATGATCTTTTCACAGATGAGGAAAAGGAGGTTTAGGTTATGTAACTTGTCCAAAGTCATACCTCCAGAAAGGAGAAAAACTGACATAAAAACCTTACTTTCTTGACTCCATCACTTGATACTCGTATACTATATATTCTCAGAATATAGTGTTTCCAATTGTGCTGATAGGTAGATATATTTTGGAATGAGGAGCACTCTTAATTTTGGTTTTCCAAGATGTGGATCCCAAGAGACCTTGGGTGCAAATAAATACTAGGAAAGGAATGAAAAATGAAATAGGATAGTAAGATAGCCGGTGAAGAGTCAATTAATTAGCCCATCACCACTGTCAGAAACTGAACTCAATCCTGCTTGGGAACTCTCGAAGTCTGAGTAGAAGCTATGCCTCTGAGATATCTACAATGGCCTTGTCCAATCTTTTGGGGTCTTTTAAACACCAATCAGTCTGTTGTAAGACTGTTCCATTTCCAGCCTATCCTGAGAAGCATGGCCTCTAGTTGCAGTGGAATTTCCCAGGCAGGAAGAAGGCCTTTCCCACTCTGTATTGGCTAGCCCTGTGAGGCTCTGGGTGGACACTGACGAGTTCCTGGGCCACTAGCGATCCAGGAACTGTCTATCTATAATATCCACTACAGTAGCCACATGTGGCTATTTGAATTTAAATTAAAGTTAAATAAAATTTACATCCCCAGTCATATTGCTCACATTTCAAATGCTCAATAGCCATGGGGTAGGAGCTACAAAACTGACTAGTCAGATCTAGAACACTTCCATTAAAACAGAGAGTTCTGCTGTTCAGTGCTAGTTTATGCTATATAGGATTCATTTTTGGAATGTTCCTTCTAGAAAACAGTTTGGAAAAAAACATCCAAACTAAAATTGTTCATATCTTTTGACTGAACATTCTTGATCATTCAAGGAAATAATCCTTGAACTATGTATGAGGCACCTATGAAAAAAAGTGATCAGCATAGCATTGTTTTTTAATAACACACACACACACACAGAAACTATTTAAACACCTAACATTTTTTAAAAGATGTCTAGTTAAATTATACTTCTGCAAATTAAAATGCTATCATTAAAAATTACATTTTTTTTTTTTGAGATAGAGTTTCACTTTTGCCGCCCAGGCTGGAGTGCATTGGCACGATCTCAGCTCACTGCAACCTCTGCCTCCCAGGTGCAAGTATTCTCCTGCCTCAGCCTCCCTAATAGCTGGGATTACAGGCGCCCGCCACCACGCCTGGCTAATTTTTGCATTTTTAGTAGAGACAGGGTTTTACCATGTTGGCCAGGCTGGTCACAAACTCCTGACCTTCAGTGATTTGCCCGCCTCAGCCTCCCAAAGTGCTGGGATTATAGGCATGAGCCACTGTGCCCGGCCTAAAAATTATATTTTAAAAAGTCAAATAATATGGGAAAAAATTTCTATATCAGGCAAAATGACAGAAGTACAAAATAAATATAAATTCAAACATAAACTGTATATTATTGTCTTAACTATATTAAAATGTTATAAGATTTAAATATTTTTCTTTATATATTATGTATTTTTCCACATTTTCTATAATGATAATGTTATTTCCATTATCATAATTAAAATAAAAATACATTGCATGCATGCACACAATTTTTAAGGTCTTTGAAACTTTATCTTCTTATTTAAGTCATTAACAACAGTGTTGAACAGAACATGACTAAGGGCTGAGCTGAGAACCTTCCCCCAGGTGAAACGTAGCTGCAACAGAACTTTTCGGGTGTGAGTATTCAACCAATTTTAACTCGTCCTTAGTGTCTTAGCACCCAACCCAGATTTCTTTATTTTGACTACAAGATGTTAACAAGAATTCTGTAAGCAGGTCTGAATAAGTTTGCTCATTCAATTTATCCAACAAATACTGAGGAACCACTCTGTCCCAAGCTAAACAGGAAGGGTCCAAGGATTACGCATAGAAGAGGCAAAGAAGCCCAGCCTTACCTTTAAGGACGGCAGACCACCACGTCCAGGGTGTGAATTGAACAGCACAACAAAGTCTCGCTGCCCAGCTGGCACTGCTGGGCTTCCCAGCCTGCTGAACATTCACATCAGACACTTTGGATTGGAATGCAAACCCTCTAGGTACAAAGAGTTCCAACATAATACCATTCTCCTGATAGGCCTCAAAGTAACAGCTTCAGTGTTCAGGAACTCTTAAGGGCACTCTATGCAAATAAATCTGTGTTATTTTCTTTAAACATTTTATCATCAGACCTATTCTGCACCACAAATCATATTACATAAGATATAATACTGTACATCACAATTTGCTGTAAAACATTTTATAGTATTTGTATGAGCAGGTAATTGTTTTATGAATTATGACTACAGAAAAGTAATTTCTCCAGTTGTGAAACTTGCCTATATTTCAGAGTCTGCAGTTATCTGTTTGACAGCCATTAAAACTGGTGGCTGTGGTGAGGTTTGCTGACTGTTTTGCTCTGAGCTTCCTTCCCCTCCTGGCTCCTCCCTATGCAGTTCGTTTACTCATCATTAATTGATGGCTTCCGTTGTGCCAAACATAGCACTAAGCACTAAAAATACAAAGTTGGATAGGAAACAGCCCTTACTCTCAAAGAACACAAAGTCTAATGGGGAAAAACACAGATCTGTAATCAGTTTTATTTCTAGGTGATGAATGTCATAATAGAAGAACATGATGTTATGATACACCTAATTCACGTTTAGTCACCTCCAGTTTCTCTTAATACCTGATGACTTACTTCACTATTTAAGAAAGTGTCAGCACACAGGTGTAAATTCCAGTCTAATAGCTCAGGAACACGAGACATGAATCTTCCACCGTTTCATGGGAATTTAGTAATTCATGGCTCTGAGTCCTGTTTCCACCAAGATAACAAGAAAAATAAGCAACCTCAGTTCTTCCCGGGGATCCCCCACTCTTACTTCCTAGGACTGTGTCATGAACTCTATAACATGAGCACTGCAAAAGCATTGGGAATAAAAGGGTGATGTCAGGTGGAATCTTGCCTTTGGTTGTCGGATATGTAGTTTTCTATCAAAATAGCCACTGTCCCTGTTGACACAGTCCTCAGGGCCAGACGCTCACTACTACATCTGGGTCATGCTTGGGCATGAGAAACTTGGTCCAAGCCTCTGGGGCTCCCGTCTGTGCAAACTCACAGCACAGCATGGCTTTCTTGGGCATGCTGTCCTCTCAGCAGTGCTACCAAGAAGGAAGGCCCAGGTCCTCATCTCTCAGAGGCCTCTCTCTCCAGTCTAGAGAAGTCCTGCTGTCTTTGTTTCATCAGAACACACCCTCTAAGCCTGGGAAGCACTTAAATTTCCCTTAGGGCTCAAGCTTTTATTTATAAAAACCAGAAACACCTGTAATTATTTATTGTTTCCACACTGCCCTATTCCTTCCCGATGGCAAGGAGCCCAGAGCCCACTTGGAAGAAAGGTGGCAATGAGGGAGAAGAAATGTGAGCTTGGGAATGATCCCAGACACATGTAGAAATGCCTCTGTCCAGTACTGTCCACTTATGGCTCCCACCTGCAGGCTTCCACCAGGGTCCACGTTGAATCCATTACTTGTAGTTCAAGAGAAGACTCAAGAAGGAGGCCCATGCATGAAAACGTCTTTCCTTGTTTCTGGATGCCAGTTCTCCTTTCTGCCTTGCTTAACACCCGAGGCTCCCAGCCCTGACTGCACATTACAACCACAGGGGAAGGCTTTAAAACATACCTATGATCCACCCTCCTGAAATGCTCATGTAATTGGACTGATATGGAAGCTGGATATTAGCTGTTTTTTTTAAAGCTCCTCCAGGAGATGAACATGCAGCCAGAGGTAAGAATTGAACCATTCCTGTGTCCATCCATTTCTGGTTCCCCTAAATTCCATTTTGTTAGCCCAGCCCTGCACTTTTCGAACTTTACTACATCATGGTATGCAGAGAAAAAACAATTTTTAATGCACGACAGGTTAAACAAGTGAGGCTGCTTGAAGCCTATGGACACCTGGAAGAAGCCCTAGCTGCAGCAGCAAAGAAAACAATTGAGTTCCCACAACTGTCAACAGACTGGAGGTCATCAGTGGGCTGAGATGCTGGAATTGTGAACTCTCTGTTAAGATACTCACCTGGCTTTGTGTATATAACATGAATATCATATTACAATGCTCAGCACAGGGAATACAAGGATGAAAACACACAATCGTCATCATGCACGGGCTTCTGGTTTATATCAGGATGAAAATACCTTATAGGCTGGTATCCTTAAGTATAACTCGTTTTATTTGCTTTGCTAGAGCTAATTATTTTTAAAAAGGGTATCTTTATTCAACTAGCTGTGCAACCTAGGGCAAGTCACTTGGCTTTTCTGAAACTCTTTTCTTTCCAGTTAGGAAATGAGAGGATTTTACCAGGTATAGAAGATCCAGATAGGTCTCCGTGTCTGCTAATGATGCAGCAGAAAATCACGAGACATTGAATGATTCCTCTGATTTCTTTTTCTTTTTCTTTTTTGAGATGGAGTTTTGTTCTTGTCCCGTAGGCTGGAGTGCAACAGCACGATCTCAGCAGCTCACTGCAACCTCTGCCTCCCAGGTTCAAGCGATTCTCCTGCCTCTACCTCCCAAGTAGCTGGGATTACAGGTGCATGCCACCACGCCCGGCTAATGTTTGTGTTTTTAGTAGAGAAGAGGTTTTGTCATGTTGGCCAGGCTGGTCTTGAACTCCTGGCCTCAAGCAATTCACTCACCTTGGCCTCCCAAAGTGCTGGGATTACAGGTATGATCCACCATGCCTGGCAAGATTCTTCTGATTTTTTGCACTATCAAAAACAGACCACTAAAAAAGAGACTTAAGCAGCTATTTGCACACCCCTATGTTAGTATTAGATATTATTCAAAATAGTCAAAAGGTTGAAAAAGCCCAAATGTCCACTATCAAATGAATGGATAAACAAAATGTGATATACACATCAAATGGAATATTATTTACCTTGAAAATGAAGGCAATTCTTACACAAGCTACAACATGAATGAACCTTGAAAACATTATACTGAAATAATCCAGATACAAAAGAAAAAATATTGTATGATTCCACTCACATGACATATCTAAAATAGTCAAATTCATACAGATAGAAAGCAGAATAATGGTTACCAGGGACTAGGGCTGCCGGGGAATATGGGAGTTACTGTTCCATGGCTACAGAGATTCATTTTGGGATGATGAAAAAGTTCTGGGAATGGACAATAGTGATAGTTGCACAGCAATGTGAATATAGTTAATGCTACTGAATTGCACCCTCAAAAAGGGTTAATACTGTACATTTTACATTATGTGTAATTTTGCACAATTTATTTAAATGTAAAAAAAATCAGATTATTTGTATTTATTTTACATCCTTAGCTTTATGAAAATTAAAATATTACTACTTTAATTTCAGTGATGTGCATACTTATTTGTATAAAGTATTATACAAATAAGTATAATGTATACGTATATATATACTTATATAGTATATATATATATACTTATATATATAAGTATATATATATAATGGTATAATTATATACTTATATATAAGTATATGGTATATATACTTATATATGGTATAAATGGTATAATTTGTGCATAATGACATTTGGGGATAGTTTGTGAACTTTGACCTATAGGGCTCTGTACATTGGAAATAAATTATAATAAATCTTTCAATTGCTCCTCAAACTTGGCTGATCATAAGAATCAGTGGTAGCAATTAGAAATACTCACTATGGGAACTCACTCCACTCACTGAATGAGAATCTTCTGAGAAAGGGCTTAGGAATCAATATTTTCATGAAGCACACCCCTTGTTCTTATATTAGGTAAGTTAAAAAATACTTTTTTAAAAATAAAATTCTGAATTCTGAGTTCAGCCGAGAGAAACACAGGGGATCAGCAGCAACCTCTGCGACCTTCAATAACACCTCCAGCTCCAGTCTGCCCATCAGGCCCTCTGGAAAGGTAAGAGGACAGCTTCACGAGTACTCCTTCCTGGGAAAACCAGTGATATCCTGAGTTACTGTTGATACTTCTGCAACAGTGGATAGAAAACCATACCAGAAAGAGAACAACTGGATGAGATAACAAGTGATCAGATCAATTAGATAAGAAGGGTGATGTGATCAGAAGACAATGGAGCCAGGATTAAGCCAACAGCAAGCTGACAGCTCAGTTTCCTTAGGCATCTCTCCTTAGCACATTACCAGAAACAAGTGCCCAAGCAAGCATTTTTCAAGCTGCCAAGTGCCAAGGAGTTTACAATGACAAGTTAGTTTTTGGCCAACTGACCTTTCTCCTTTCTTAAGCTTTTTTGGATGACCTAACATACGAATAATTCTTTTTTCTCTTCTTCCAATTACTTTCACCTGTATCTTGGTGCACCACATTTGTTCCCAAATGTAATTAAAGAATGATAGAAGTGAGTAGGACAATAGTTAAGATAGAAATATAAGGATTTTTAAAAATATGTTTACCAAGGAACAATCTAAAGAGGAAAACTCTATGTTATTATAATCCTTACAGTCTTTATTCTAATACGACTGTCTTACTAAAACTGATCCAGTAGTCTCATAGACAGTTTTCCTTAACAAACATAAAAATTAACCCTTCGGGTTTTAAAGCTTGAATCTCACCAGATCCAGACAATGAGATACCAGCCTCTCTCATTGATCGCAATTGCTTCCTTATCCCTCCTCACGTTCCTATTTTTTTTATACATAGTTAACATTTCTTCTCTCTTCTATAAACCCTTAATTTTAGTTGATCAGGTAGATGGATTCGAGACTGCGCTCCCATCTCCTGGATGGGAGTATTGCCAACTTCCTTTCTTCCCCGTGCTCACTCACTCTCTTGCTCAGTACTGCTCTGTCTCTGTCTGTCTCTCTTCATCTCTCTAACACACACACAAATTCAAACATACAGTCTCATATTGAATAATGGACTATAGCCTACCCATTGGTATGAATTTTACCTTTTGAACCAGTTTTCTAAAAACAGTGCTTTTGTGTCAACAAGAACTTTGAACATTCTGGCCTGTCCTCACATAAACCTAGGGCTGGCAGAAGCATGAGCATTTGTCACTCATCCTGTACCAATCTTACAGGAGAAGCACGGGGTCCCGTGGCCATCTCCCACGGGAGATGTTTGTTTCCATCTCCCATCTGTGCTTTTGATACGGGAGGTGGCCAGGGAAGTGCTGGGTAGAGAAGGGAGGGGTCCCTAGCTAGGGCTCCACCCTCCGGCCTGTACCCATGGACCTAAGTGAGGACAGGCACTCCTGTTTTCACACCCAAATGTTGCATTTTCCAAGACCATGACCTGCCACATCCCTATCCTGTGCCTATGAAAACCCTGAGACCCTAGCAGGCACAGACACAAGCGGCTGGATGTCAAGAGGAACACGCCAGCAGAACACACTGACAGACTCTGGCAGGCCATTGATAGCAGAAGGACACAGACGACGTGGAATTTGTCAGGTTGGAGGAGAGTCCAGCCACTGAGCGGCCCGACTCCAGGGGACGACCACCTTCCCACTCCCTCCTCCTTGTAGATCCCATCGTTCTGCTAAGAGCTACTTCCACCACTCAACAAAACCGTGCACTCATTCTCCAAGCCCACATGTGATCCAACTTTTCTGTTACATTAAGGCAAGAACCTTGGGATCCAGAAAGCCTTCTCTCCTTGCTATAAGGCAGAGGGTCTAATTAAAGTGATTAACACAAGCCACCTGTGGACGGCTAAGCTGAAAGAGTACACTGTAACACACTCCCACTGGGGCTTCGAGAACAGTAAATACTGAACCCTAGACGCTGCCATGGGGTCAGAGCCCACGCTCCCCATGACCTGCCGATCTGTATGCTTCCCCTAGGGGTTTGAGCTGCAGGGCACCAAAGAAGCGAGCCACACATGGCCTGAGATGGGGTCAGAGCCCACATTCCCCATGACCTGCTGGTCTGCATGCTCCCCCTAGGGGTTTGTGCTGCAGGGCACCGAAGAAGCCAGTCACACCCATCGCACGCCCTGCAAGGGTGTTTCCAAGACACCCGTTTCACTTAGAGTCACACTGCATTAAGAAGATCCACTACCTTGAGTCGTCTTCTTCCTGAAGAGGTCTACAAAGTCAGACCAGCACTTAGCGTAACTGATTGAGAGAACCCAGCTTGACTCTACCAGCTGAGCAATATATAGGCAAATACAGAAATCACCTGTCATGTGTTCTAACAAATGAGTAGTTCCAAGGAAATAGTTTAATACCTGTAATATTTTAATAATGTAAGTTCTTGTCACCATTCAGAGCTATAAAACGTGCAATTCTCACCTGCACTATCATGTACACATTGAGCTATGCAACAGGAGTTACATTCAGCTAATATCTGTGCTAAATAAAGGTTTGTGCATTTTAGTTCAATGATGTAGCTACAAAGGAAATGAAGCCTCAAGACACTAGAGACTTCTGAGATACAAAGATTTGAGTCCTTGACTTAGAATTCAACGTCTAAATTTGAACAAATTGTCATTATATCTGCCTTAAGACTAATGTAGCAAATTTTTTTCTGGTTAGTGTTATTTCTTCTAGGAGTTTAAAAAACGTAGCTAAGGAAGGATTAAGTGTAGTCAAAGATACATTATTGTGAATATGTATGTATATACATGGGTATTTGTCACACTTATCAGAACCTTCTTCCTTTGAGAGGTGCAAATGTTAGCTGTCTGAGATCCATCCTGCTTCAAACTTATCTTACGCTTCCTGTGAACTGTGAGGCTGGCTCCCAGTCTTGCTGTCTTTCAATGGGGCAACCACTACTCAGTTGCTGCCATTCTGAAATATGAACCCAGGATCACCAGAACTTTTGATTTTTCAAGAGAAACCAAGATTCCAGATTTATAGGTGAGATCTTCTATTTTTTCAGATAAAACAAAGCAACCAGAACCACATCCACTGATTAGATTTGCCTGGAGGAGGAGGTAATCTCTTCTTTGATCTTCTGATCTAGAAGAAGAGATGGACCAAAAGTCTCTCCAGCAATAACCTACAAATATCACTTTTTACCCTTTCTCTATAAAACTCTAACTTTTCTGATAATAAGATAAAATTCTTTCATTGAGAAAAATTTGAGAGTAGCAGATTACAAATGAGAAACATTAATTCCTCCGAATGGAGATTGCTACTTCTGCCTTCTGGTACATGCTTTCCCAGTCTTTGTGTAACCAAGCATTTCATTCTACTTTTGTTTTATTCTTTCCACAAAACTGAATCGTACTATTTTAAATCTATTTTCAGTTAACCATATTCCATGACTGTTTCTCTCTACATTGTTATTTTTCTAGATACAATTTTTAATTAATACATAGTATTTTATTTTAAATATAAATGACTGCAATTCACTGGCCAATTTCTATTGCTGGAAATTTTGTCTGTCCAATTTCTTTGCTATTCTGACTATTGCTATGGTACACATCTTTGTGTTCATTTCTGTTAATGTCTCTTGGCAAATTCTTAGAAATGCTATTTTGGGGTCAGAATGTAGAAATATTTTTAATGTTTTTGACTTACATTAGTACCATTTAAAGTTGGATAGATTGGATTCAAATCACTTTCACCTTTACAAGCAAAGAAATCTTAGGCGAGTTACCCTGTAAACTCCAGGACTTTCATCTACCAAATGGGAATAACATGACAGGGAGTTGTACCACTTTCTCCTCCCCTTAGTAATGTGTAAGAGAGCATTCGACCCTGCATACTTGCTAATTTTCCAATGAAATAAATGAAGGTGGTATTTAATTATTTTTACTATAAATAATGTGATACATTTTTAGATACTGATTTAAAATTTTGTTCAAGATTTGCCTATTCCCATTTTTTTTCCTATTGGCATATTGATTTTTTAGTTGGTTTTATAGAATGTAGAATTGACTCTTGAACAACGTGTTGGAACCTCTCAGGTTCATGCAGATTTTCCACTTACATGCAGATTTTCTTCGGCCTTGGCCACCCGAGACAGCAAGACCAACTCTCCTCTTCCTCCTCCTCAGCCTACTCACCAGTAGACGATGAGTATAAAGATCTTTATGATGATCCACTTCCACATAATAAATAGTAAATATGTTTTCTCTTTTTTGTTATTTGCTTAATAACATTTTCTTTTCTCTAACTCACTTTATTGTAACAATACTGTGTATAATACATATACAAAATATGTGTTAATCAATTATATTATCAGTTAAAATTCTGATCAACAGTAGGCTATTAGTAGTTAAGTTTGTGGGTAGTCAAAAGTTATATGCAAATTTTCAACTGCATGGCGGAGTCAGCCTCCCAACCCCTGTGTTGTTCAAGGGTCTACTCTAATAAATACGTATACACATATTTATACATGTATATACATATTTAGTCTTATCTATCCATATTTTATTAGTCAAATCTATCAATATTTTATTTTTATTATATAATCTTAGATGATTTTAAACCCTTTTTAATTTTTCATATTTACATATTTAACTTTTCTGAGGAATTTATTATGTAGGTGTTATGAGGTATTATCCCAACAAAACGTATTGACTAATCCCTTCTTCGTCACCAATGTTAATGATCTTTTCAGTACTTCCATAGGAATATTTCTGTTTCTAAGTTTCTATTCTGTTTCAATATCTGTTTTTTCCTCTAGTACCATGCTGTTAATAGTTTAACACTTTTTAACATGAGAGTGCAAGTCCTTTTGCCAAGCATTTAAATAAGAATAAATAAGAATAAAAAAAAAAACCTATGTATTCTTCCATACAAAAACTAGCCTCATAGTAAAACATATAACCACGTATGAATATTAACTGGAATTTTTAAATTAATTCTGAGGGAACTGACATCTTCAAACTAACAAGACTTTTCAGTCACACATCCAGCTTTTGACAAAATTCGATAGCACATTTCACAGTTACCATCTCTGGCAAAAACCCCTAAGATTGTAGTCTGTGTTGCTGAACCATAAGCTTAGGCTGTCAACAAAGCAGAAGCAGGGATAACCCATAAGTTTGACTCAAAGTCCAAAAGATCAGCGTGTTTGTGACTCAAAAGTTACAAAGTTCTGGGATTCTAGCTTATTGCTATTTTTGTTCATTAATTAAATTAAACTTCCCAGATAAGTTGGTGTTTAGTTTCTTTGAAAATGTAACAATATGAAATGTACGTTACTATGACTGTGCTCACCACAGTCTTCAAATTTATTGGAGGTGTTGGGAATTACAGACAACTCTGATAAGTCTTGCTAGATAAAAAGAACCAACAAGGACATTAATTTTTACAAAAGTAAGATTTTAATAACTTCGGCCATAGGAAATACTGATCTTAGATTCTTGTATATACAAAAATGGCTGTTTCAGTACAATTTGCAATTGCAAAACTGTGGAACCAGCCCAAATGCCCATGAATCAACAAGTAGATAAAGAAACTGTGGTATGTATATATGATGGAATACTACTCAACCCTAAAAAGGAATGAATAATGGCATTCACAGCAACCTGCTGGATGAGATTGGAGACTAGTAGTCTAAGTGAAGTAACTCAGGAATGGAAAAACCAAATATATGTTCTCACTCATAAGTGGGAGCTAAGCTATGAGGATGCAAAGACATAGGAATGACACAGTGGACTTTGGGGACTTGAGGAAAGGTGAGAAAAGGGGTGAGGGATAAAAGACTACAAATTGGGTGCAGTGTATACTGCTCCAGCGATGGGTGCACCAAAATCTCACAAATCACTTCTAAAGAACTTACGAATGTATCCAAACGCCACCTGTTCCCCAATAACCCATGGAAATAAAAAAAATTTTAAAAGAAAAATAAATCCTTATAATTAAAAAAAATGGCTGTTTCATATGGTTCAGCATAATGGATACAGACAGCCCCTTTTGGTGTGTTTCACTTGCTTGGTGTCTGCTAGCTTTGTAGCTGTCACTCCCTTTCAGACCATGATATATGAAAAAAAGTAACAGTTTTGTTCCTTAAATGTTTAAAAGATTAATATAAATATCTGTTTTCTAAAACAAAGGAAAATTGGTGCACATATGGATGTTTAGTAAAGGCTAAGCCCTTCCATCTCATACACAGCTTGCTTCAAGAAAGAATGCTTTTCTGTCATTTATTTGACTTAGCTACCTAAATCATCTTTTTAAAGCATGGAACATACTCTCGGTTCAATGACCCTCCCAAGCTTAAGTACATCTATAAACAATGAACTTTCTAAGCCTTTCTGCAGTCTTCAGACCCTGTCTCCTCTAGTTCCCTACTATGGGGTTCCTATTCCAGGCAGCAAGGTCCTCCATGAGGTTCCAAAACGTGACTCATTTATTTCTGGGTTTCTACTTTGAGTTCATTATATTGATCCTGCTTTCTCCAGCTTCTTTGGTATCTAAAATATGTCCATTATTTTATTCCAAATCAAGATCCATTTGCTTCTAGGAGACTGTGGGAAAATCCAGCCCCACAGTGCTTTCCAAAGCACCTATCATAATTGGCTGTATATCATATTCTGCTTATCTATGTATCTTATCTTCTTAGTAAGGCTTGTAACTTCTTTAGTGTATCATCATCCACCCCACTTTGGGCTATCTATCTAGGCAGTAAACATCTTGGTGACTAGCGTATGCAAGGTATTTGAGTTGAATATTGCAGTTTTTATTTCATATGTTCTGGTGATGGTTGGAAGAATATCAGGCCATAGTGGATGAGATGTTATGTTCCATTGGAACACCATGCTGCTATTGAGAAACTCTACCAGCCTGTGCACTGAGAGAACGGGGTGGAGCCACAGAAGTTTGCACCATTTGCAGCAGGGAGGACCTGGCCCCTCTTGTTCTGGTGTGGGAACTTGGAATTCAATCTGTGATGTGGGAAGCATCTACTTTCATGACCATGTGACAAGAACCCAGCTCCTAGCTGAATTAAGGAGAGAGTTCTACAACACTATCGCCTCCAGTGGTAGCAAGGCTGCTACCCAAGAGAATTGCCCAGACATTGTTTTATGTGACAGCCACATATTCCTTCTTCTTCTTTTATTATTATTATTATTATTATTATTATTATTATTATTATTATTATTATTACTGAGACGGAGTGTCTCTCTGTTGCCCAGGCTGGAGTGCAGTGGAACAATCTCAGCTCACTGCAACCCCCACCTCCTGGGTTCAAGAGTTTCCCTGCCTCAGCCTCCTGAGTAGCTGGGTTTACACCGCCTGGCTAATTTTCTTTTTATTTTCAGTAGAGACAGGGTTTCTGCATCTTGGCCAGGCTGGTCTTGAACTACTGACCTCATGATCCACCCACCTCGGCCTCCCAAAGTGCAAGGATTACAGGCGTTAGCCACAGTGCCCAGCCCCTTATTTTTGTACCTCAATTTTCCTTCCTTTTTTTTTTTTTTTTACCAACAGGAACTGATTTTTGATCAATGGTTTGTCCCTTCAAGTTCAGCCATGGTAGGAGATACTTTTTCTCAGGGCAGAATGAGGTATTGATCCAGGAGAGGGCATATGCTACCAGCAAAACTTTTAGGAATCTTATGCTGTCCCAGTTTTGCACTTCAGAAGACTAAAACTAAAAATGCAAATAGAAAGAAAGATGACAAAAAGGGTTCATATTTTCCTTAAACGTCCTCTTTTGAGAGAGATCCAAGATGGCGGATTAGGAGCAGCTCAGGATTGCAGCTCCCAGTGAAAGTGCAGAGGGTGAGTGGACGCCGCATTTCCAGACAGATTTTTATTACCCCCAGACCAGGAGATTCCCAGGCGGAGCAGCCCCACAG